>WAAD01026215.1:2236-30674 GCA_013389945.1 Fregata magnificens
TGCTTAAAAGCTTTAGTGTGTGCTACGGACAGACCTTAAAATTTCAAATTTATGTATTTCAGGAGACATGGTAGCTGCAACTGAAAAAGCCCAGTATGCAGAACCTAAATGTTTTCCCTGATAGGAAAAGGAAATCTGTTAGGGGAAACCCTGGCTGGTAGAGAAGCCAAGTCTACTTTTGCGCAGTGAGTCCAGTGAAGGGTTATGTTTTCTTTGTAGCACCTCTGTTCTCAGTACACAGCTGGCAAGGCTTTAGAAACAGTTCCCAATTCTTAGGGCAAAGAAAGACAACAGCAGAAATCTAAATATCGTTATAGTTATGCATTTTCTAGCAATCTTACTTTGCTATCCTTATAAATGCTTAACTGCTGGTTCTTAAAAAAAACCAACCAAACAAACAAAAAATCATTAATTTACTCTTGCCAAGCTGAAGAGACACTGTATTAATGTCTTTATCACACTTTACCATACACTGTACTGGCTATTAATCAAAACTACATCAACCTCTTAATGCTCATAGACATTTTTAATGCTTAGTATTGTTGACAGTAGTTAAGATGTGACATTATTGCATTTGCATTTCAATATATTCTTATATGATCATAAAATTTATTTCATTGCACCTGTGTAAGGCCACTCACTGCCTACAGGCATGAGCACCGCACGCCGTTGTAAAACACCCATCATAACAGCACCTAAAACATCTGATCTTTGCATTTTCTTCCACCTAGGACTCCTGTTCTATTATCTTCTGAAATCATGTAGCCTGGTTTTACATGTCGCTGAAACGCAGCATAGACAGGCAAACAAAATTGTTCACCACAGCGTTCAGAGTACCTGCGAATGTCAGAGCTACTGAACGGTTTTACCAGCCTAGAATTACAGCAGGGACTGGAACACTGTTCTAGCATTTTGTTCAAGTCAAAGTACAAGTTAGGTATAAATCTAAAAGTATTTTTATAACACTGGACACACAAATGGGTTAGATTATCTAAAAAGCTTTCCAATCTTTTGCTATCACCTCTGCATTAGCAGTGTACACCACCCCAGCATATTTTGCTGTAGAATACTCTAAAATCATATCTGATCCTTCATTTTTCATAATGAACATTTATGAACAGCATTCTATAAAAATAAATGCTCCTACTTCAATAAAATATTAACCATATTTCTTTCTTGTATCTGTGATCTCAACTCCCCTCTTACTGNTTGAACATAGTTTAAGAATGCCAGTTTCCTTTCTAAGCTGAAAGACTGGAAAAAGAATTGCTTTAAGCCTTATAACCACAGACACGAGGTTAATATAATTTCGACATGCCCCTTAAACCTGAAAAATTAAGGAAATCAAAACAAGTACTCCATTACATTATACGGCATGAAACCAAAGGCCACCAAGACCTGTCCTCTGTTTCTTTTCCACATAATCTTCAGTTCTTCAAAAGCAAGGTTTAATTGCAAAAGTTTTTGTCAATATTTTTAATTATACTGTTCTAACTGCAACAAAATATTACAAAAATCTATAGGAAAGCAAAAATGTTCCCTTTATATTTTTCTTTTATGTATTTGCTAATTGCTATTTATTCAGTATAACAAAGAATTGTTACATTTGTTGTTTTCATAAACAATAAAGAGTGCATTTGTGTGTGTGCGTATACAATGAATCTCTGCATTCAAAAGTGAACATAAACACAGGTTGTGTTTGTTCATAATAAAGACAGCTATCAGGTGGTATTTCAGTATCTTTTCAAAGAGTAAGTATAAGCTCTTTTTATTTTGTAACATCCTCAAGGCTGTCAAGCAACATTTTTGTCATCTTATATCACAGGCTGATTTTGCAAGCACATGTGTTAAGAATCCTATTAATTTATTTGGACTACTCTAGTAAATAGATTTATCCATAGATGAACATTCCCATGATAGAGGCTTTATATCTTTATCAAGTACATCACATTGGATAAAGCACTGTATACGGCACTTGTGTGTTTGATAGCTAAAAAACCAGAAGCATTACAGGTAAAAGAATCTTCTTAGCTTGTCCTGTTAGCAAATCTTGCAAAATTATTTAATCTCTGTTTAGCACAGAAGAACTCGTCTGTGTACAGAAAAATCATCCAGCACACAAATGTCCATTGACATGTTAGGTTGGGTAACAATTTTTTGTCAAGTCAGTACAGAAATACACTGTCTGCAAGAAATAGTTTTGAAATGGCTGAATTTAACAGAGGAGACCTGTAATATATTACTTCTAACTCAAAACTGTCACACTAATACATACCTTAACAACAGATAAAATCAAAATTAAAGTCCATTACTAGAAAGACCTTACCATCACACTTGTATTCATAAAATTATTTATGAGCAGTGCATTTCATAATTAATTAGCTGTCTTAGGAAAACGTCAAAAGGTTATCAATGAAGTCCCTTCACAGTAGATAAAACAGAGGAAAAACAGGGCTTTAATTTTCAATTTTAATGTATTTAGAAGCCTAAACTTCAAATAAAAATAATGTAGGTTCTTAAACTATGACACCATTATTGGTTTCTTGTTTATTTTTCTGTAATTGTACACATTGTCTTTGCATTCCTCATGCTACAATCAAAAACTGTTTGAGAAACATACAAGACAAATATACAACAACATCCAACAACATGTAACAATTTCTGTAAAGTTGCCACAAAACATTTCTTCCATAATAAAGAAAAATATCAAAACATACGCAATATTGTTTCAATAGATATGTATTCCCTGGTTGAGGATACAGTGGGTTTTATTTAAAAGTACAGCCACTGCCTGTCACGAAAGCAAGAGCCGAAGATATTTCATGGTTAATTAAAAACGTACTTAGCATTTTCTTTTAATCCAAATGAGCCACAAGGCAAAAGCTCCGACTTTTATTCAAAGTCACGCATCACCCTTGTTGCTGTAAGTAGACTTCCACCTCACTGGTGCTTCTACTATAGCTCTGATAAAACTTTTACATTCATGAGTCAAAGGTTAAATAAAGGAGAGGAAATGTTTTCTGTCAAATAGTCAGGTAACCACTAACAGTCCTGAACTATCAGCAGGAATCTAACTTCTAGTAATCAAATAAAACTAAGGAAACTGCCTTTCCGTAGCTAAATGTCTAATGTCTAGGGGCTACTTTTCTGTCTGGAAAATTGACACAAAATGTGTAAAATTGAAACATTCTGCTTCTAAGGGATTTGCCTAAAGGAAGAGCGAGAAAGCTTCAAGCATGGTCTAAACTGAAGAACTACAAAGGCTTAGCACATAAACCTGTCTTCCTTATTAGGGCATTTCATTTGGAAACATAGGTGACAATTTTACAGTCATAAAATTAATAAAATCTAAGACTAAGCATTTTAAGGATGCATTTTGCATTCCTCTGGATACATAAGGTCAGCCTCAGAGTCCATCAACAGTTTCAAGATTTTTAACAAAACAAATTTCAGTCAAATTATTTGCACTTTGTACTAACGTAATTCAAAAACAATTTCACGTAAATCCAGAAAGTATTATTCCTACCGTAAACAGCAATGATATTTACAAACAATACGCAGAAGAATTGTCTCCTCCTATTATTCAAAAGTGAACATTGAGTATTCAAAAGTGAGCATTACTTTATTGTGCCACTTCAAATCTCAACTGGCAAAATTATTATTTAAAATAAAATATAAAAAGTAAAACTAGAAGAAAAGATGCAGTATAGTATATGAGCACAGCAAGGTATATTACAATATTCCTACTGTGGTATGCCTCGTTCTTACGGGGCTGCATTAGCTCAACAGTTTGTGGAGAGGGAGGAGGTGACGCAGCAGGATTCACACCAACAGCTTCACAAAAGCAGCTGTGCAGTTTAAAGACAAAACCCCAAACAAAAAAGGAATCGCACAAAACTTCTGGAGACTAATCCAAGATCTGTTTTCTCATCTTACTATGGTTTTGCACTTACTTGCACTTTGAATTTGGCAACTGCAGTCAAGCTCTGCATGACCATTTTAGACAATACTGTATCACAATTAAGTTCTTCAAACAAAAATGCCTGAGATAGCTACCTTGAGGGATTTTTATTTCACTATATACACACACAGAGAACTTGAACAAAACATTCTGATTTGGGAGAAAATTCTGTTTACACAGTTTATATACATGTGTATATAAAACATTTAAAAAAACCCAGAAAACTTATAGAACAATTTTATATGTACAAGTAGATTTTCTGTTTCAAACTACCTAGTTTAAAGCAGGACCACGTGGCTGCAAATTCAGAGATTATTTCCTTTAATTAGTGTTTCAGACGAAGAATGAATTAGAGAGAGAAGTCCCATAAACTACAAGACTTTAATCTTAGAAGCAGCTTTAGGTTGTTGGTGTAAAACCTGAGGACAAGCAGCCTTTTCTTCAGTTTTCAGTTAAGAATCCCGTTCAGCAGTTCAAATCCTATCTCTTTAGTTGCCCTGGCATAGGTTAACACATGGCCTGGTACCATCCACAAAAGACATTCACAAGAGAGAAGTTGTGTCCTGTTCCCCACTCATCAGCCTACCCAAATTTCTATAGTATTTCCTTCTCATCACTATTACTGGCTTGTTCCTGCTCTTCTTTTCAGAGATTCTTACTTAGATTTTAGTTATTTATGACCATTTCATTTAGTTAGCGTTTCTGCATTTGACTATCTCTAGTTGTCTTTGTTAAAGCCACAGTCAGCAATCTTAATATATTCCTCTTGTTTGAGGCGATATACATGTATGTGCATATGTAGATGTGTAGTTAGACATAGTATTTATGTACACCTGCATTTGTGCATTTATATAAAAGTCTATGACTATTGTGTACATCTCTGTGACAGACAAATAGTTTGAATTGCTCATACATCAGAGTCGTGTATATACACACAGTGAATAAAAATTTATGCTATTTTGATATATGGAAGAAAGCGAGTATGGACATGCATACACACTCTTTATACATAAAGGCAGCATTCCTTTGTTAAGGTTTCTTTGATTTTGGTTAATTTATGATCAACAAGCATGTACAAGGGAAAGCCAGATAAAACGCCAAAAGGAATCTGCTAGTGAGTCTTCTTTCACTTGGTCACTTCTAATGAATCTTGGATTCAGAGCAGAAGCCAGACTGGATACTAAAAGGCATCGGATGGAAATACTGATGCATTCTTTCTGTCTGAGCTAAGCACAACAAACAGACAAATTGGAGAGAAATGGACTACCAAGCCAGAAGTACAATGCTATGAAGCTAGTGCTGTTATGCATTCGGCTATGCATTGTAAATTTGAAATTGTCACAATAAAAGCAATAAAGGCAATGCTTTGATTACGGTTCAGTGAAAAATTATAGCTTGCCACTTTTCATTTTCCTAGGTATTTCTACCAAGTAACAGACCATTGAGTAATGTTTAGCTGATGTACGTCTGTGGGGAAATGTTAAAAGAAACACCCAAGTTTACACCAGCTGAGAATGTGTCCTTTGCTTTGCAGCACTACGTACAGTATTTAAATGTGCATACTTGAGTGTGCATAACTGATTAAACATTTGTTATTGTAGCATTTGAAGGCAGACAGACAATGTTAGGAGTACAAGCAAAAAATTTTGTTTCTAGCTTGATGAGGGAAGAAAAGGTTAACTCAGAGAGAAGAGCTAAAAGCACACACATACATTCTCTCTCTGAGCCTTAACAAGATATATTGACAAAAGATATCACAGAGAAAAGGGTTAAGTATTAACCCTCCACTTCAAATTAACACTCCAAAATCCTAAGAATTAAATCTTTCTGAAGTATTATTAAAGAAGTATTGTCAGGATCACAGAAAGTCAATTGATTTCCAGAATAAAATCTTTTCCCTTTGCTATTTTCATTATATGGTAGTAATTATTATTTTTTGCAATATTTATAGCAAATACTTATTTTTAAATTACTTGCCCAAAAACATCCAGTGTACTGGCTGTCAACATTGGTTTGGAATCTGTTTAAAAGCTCACAAAAGTCCTGATGTGATATTTCCAATAATTTTAAGCACTACTCTACAAGTTTCTATGTTGTCTGGTCTTTTTTTCCACGTGTTCTTCTACCAATATTCTTTTACAAGTCAATGCTTGGTTTGTCTCCCTAACTCATGTGGTCTATATTAATGACACCTTCCATGACTGCCCGACTTCCATGTTGTCCAAATATCTGATATTCTGCTTTTCTCCATAAGCTTCCTAGCTTACTCTCCAAAATTCTCCAAGTTGCCCCTCTGCTGCCAATGGGTTTGGCTCTTTGGCAGCACATGGCTCCTCTTTCACCTTGTGTTTGGGGATTCTCACTTTTAGGGCAATTATACTTCAATCTTGTTCTTCTCATGTGCTGCTGAACTGGATGTTCCCATTTCCTCTATGGACATTACAGGCTGCTAGGCTCTTAATTGAAGTGGCAAATTTGCCTTTTAATTAAAGCACTCTGCCTTTTAATTAATTTAATTAAAAGGGTTTTAGGACAGCTAAACAATTGGGTTTTTTAATTACCAAAACAATTATCTCACCGGAGAAGAAAGAAAAAGCAGAGAGAGAAACAAAGTATTTCACTGGGGTCAATTTCTCCATCGTCAATATCTCTTGTGCAACGAAGCGGCATGCTCTTTATTGAAAATTATCTAGCTCTGGCGCTTCTTATATTAGATAGAGCCTGGCCAAAGAACATGGAAGACACTCCCAAAAATCATATTTCCAATGAGAGGAATACAGAATAGTGCACTTTATTGTTAAATTGACTGGACACTTGCCAAAGATCTCATTAGAAAGTAAAAATTTCCACATAATATTCAAAGCCTCTAAAGCTGCAGTGTATTGTTCTCTGCCTTTAAGCAGAGATTTCATGTTATTTAAATAGAATTATTTAGCCTCACACAAGAATACCATCACATGGGGCTTGGGACCACTTTTCATGTGAAATCAATGGTAACACTGTTGTAGAGAAATGATACCCTAATAGAGAAGTATAATACGTTATCAGAGGATTTGCAAAACATAATTTTTTCTTGTATTTTTCTTATATTCACTCCTTGGCTCAATTTTTTTTATACTGACTTACCTTAGAATACAGAGGCAGACCTTGCCTCCTGATGTCAAACGGCAAAATCCAAACCTTTGCTTACTTTCAATGTCGGTGAGCACGAAGGTAAAATGCTGTCCTACTTGGTTTTGGGACACCCTGGAAAAATTAGATACAGAGCATAAAACCACTAAATCACATAAAAGGCAAGCATTTAAGTCATTGGTCTCAAGCACCTTCATGCTCAAGCCTCACTATCCTTCTCTCCCTTTCCACCATCCAGGCTGCCTCCTGTGCCCCACTCCCTCCCCTCGCACAGAAGAGCCCAGGTCCTTCCTTCAGCCATAACTCCGGCTGCCGCGCCAGCCCCATGCTCTGGCTGACTTGCTCCATGGGATCTAGCCCCCAGTATGAATGTACAGGGCATTTCATAAGGTCTTTTCCTAAGTAAGGCCTAAGCAGAGGCAGTACAAGTGTGACACAGATCATTGGCTTTGAGTACACCTCAACAGTGGAAAATGGTAACCAAAACAAAGGTTTAAAATTCTACAAATAATTTATTAAATGTCATAATACAGGCCTGGCTTAAGACAGCCATTAGAAAACTAGCTTTCTTCCCCCACTCCCCTTTCACAAAAGCTTCACTGGTTAAACCCATAGCTTTCCCACACACATCTTCCTCCCTTTTTTGCACTAAATATTGCCCAACAAACAACTTTTTGCTAACTTCATTTTCCAGTGCAAATTTGTTCAGTTCTGGAAATGCCAAAGCCAGAAAATAATCAAGAACAAACAGCACAAGAGCTAAAATAATAAGTAATAGTATCTTCAAGACTGCATCAAAACACGTACCACTTGAGACAGAATACGTTTACACAGAACTTCCCTGCCTGATGTTCCAACTCCTCTCATCCCCAAACTCTGCTCAGCCAGCGTCCCCTCAGCAGTGCAGGCTAATCTGTTTTGTTCTCAGTTTCTACCTCCCCTCCAGTGTCACCTCTGACTCCTCATACTCATCTCCAGGTCCCAGTCCTAACCTCCATTCCTGACCCCCCACTTATCTGCTTAACAGTATGAACCTTTTCCCAATTTCTTTTCAAGAATAAATGGCATCTTCACTGGCATGACTTGTCTCTTATGTCCTTTACGCTCTCCAGCCAGGAGCCTTTCTCTCTTGTGCAATTTGTCAGCTTCAGACTGAGGATCACTGAGAGCATGGGACAAACCCGCTTTTCACTGTGGCCAAACTTCAGTGATCTTCATAGAAATCGCAAAATATATTCCATGTAAGCATTTTAGAACACCAACAAACTGTATCTGAAGTTCACTCATAGAAATATATACTGCACTTTTCCAAAATCTCCCAAAGAGAACCAGCTTTAGGTAGACCTGGCATTTTCAGCCAGGAGAGGTAATGTGTGGCATAGAATGAATCATAAAATGGTTTTGGTTGGAAGGGACCTTCAAAGATTTAATTAAAACCAAATGAAAACACAGTAATGATGGGGAGTGCATGGAGATTTGAAAATGTAAAATGTAGCAGCTCTGCCTGTAATTCCATTGTCCTCTGTTCTTTTCCCATTCCTACATGATCTTCTACAGCAGAATACCTAAGCACCTGCTAGTAAGCACTATGATTAACATGTGTCATGTGTGGTTCATTCTTAGGTGCCAAGCTGAAAATGAATTCCCACAGAAGCTGAGAATCGTCACAGATCTCAAATCTTCCAATCTAAAAGCACAAAATATATTTTTTAATTTATCCCCTGCAATATGGGTTGGGGTTTTTTGTAGTGGGGTTTTTTTTTTTTTAAATCTCCACCAAAATAAAATATAAAAATTTTCCCCTAGGGAAGAAGAAAGTAGAATATGATCAAAGGGCAAGAGAAGTTACATGGGACACATGCACATTACACTGATTAACACATCCATGACAAAAGCTTAAAGATTAGTTAGGTGATACCACTACCCAGACTGTAGAGCCTCCCACTCATTTCAGTTTGGTCTAGTCCCTTGTGAACATCCAGCAACTAGGCTGAAACAAAAGCCTGTGCTGAGCATATACATGAACATCACAAGACACATCTAGCCCAATATAATCACTAGAAACCCATGATAATTAATGGACTTTTTTTACTTAGGTAATTAAACTCAAATCATTAAGACAACCACTTTCCCCGCTTGTCTTCAATAGACTGGAACAACCTAGTGTGTTCTTTAAATACAGTAATCGCTCAACAGCTTTCACTCAGTCCTTCATTTTTCAGGTTCTGCGTAGCTAGCATGCTGCCTGTATGTTCTGCCTAATACAACAGAGAGCCATCAATAACAATGCATTATTACTCCCCTGCCAGTGATGCAATTTTCTATTTCACATCTTTGCATCTTCCTCTCTGTTCCTGAGAGCAGATCGCCACTGAAACCTGCAGTATGGTTTCAGTATCCCTGTGCACACTGTGGCTGGGGGCTTACACAGTAATCCGGCAGTATCTGGTCAGTCGGTAGCACTGGCAACACACCATGCACAGCAACCTCGGCTGCCTCCTGCTCCCACCCCCTCTCTGCTCTGCTGTGTCCCACCATCAGGCTTGGAGCTTTCTACAGCCACAACTGGCTTTTTTCTTACACCGCAGAACACCTGGCATGGTTAGGTTGGGGTCTCTAGGCACCATCTTAACCCAAAGAGATCATTAATAATTCACAAAAAGCAACTGTTAATAGATGCCCATCTATGCAGGCGTTGCTTTTAATGTACTGTGTACATATATGTCAGGCAAATGACTACTCCATTACTGCTTGAAAACAATTCCTTAGCCCACAAAACTCACATCAGTACAGATCTCTTGCTTTCAGTTATTCGCCTCCTCCCTTCCCAAAACCTGAGGATGACATGGGAAAATAACTGGTATTGCAATTAAAGCAGACGTAAAAATGTCACTACACAAGACCACTTTAAAAATGAGACTTAAATTCTGATATTCTCTATTAAAAATAGCCCAGCCAATTTATGACAGCTCAGCAGGAGGTAATTCCAATGCCATCTCACCACCTCCAACTCAACGTCTTCCCTTTGCTTCTTTAAAGAAAGATAATTCCATGTTTCGACAGTCAGTGTAAAAGTGGCCCAGCTTGAAAACTGCTTCCCACAGAGTTTAGAAAGAGATGTAAGCAGCATGTTACTGATTTTCGAACTGAGAAAAACTCCAAGGCTAAAACCGAATCTCCACAAAGAACCCAAAAGTTTGCATTTGGTGCCATTTGCTTCAAAGGAACAGCTAACAGAAGCCAGTGACCATCCATCTGGACCACGTTTTCTGATCAGAGTTTAAAATACTGAATTAATTCTGGGTTTCTAATTTGAAAACTCCACTTAAGATCTGGGGGCAGCAAGGATGTCTGGTTTTTTACTCCTCTTCAGCAGAATTAAAACTGACTATATGTAAGCCTTACAGAAACAAACGAATGATGATTGGGGATTTCTGTGTATCAACAGATAACCACAATGTATAAACCAGACACATAAAACATTCAAGAAGTGCTAGCACTACAGTTTTAACATATATATTGCAGGTACCATCATGTGGGCAAACGTAGGCTATGTGACTTGGGCTCGTGCCTTTCTGTTTCACTGCGGCACGTTCAGGTTGTTCAGAAGTCAAGTCTCACTTTCAGAGGCAGGTAGCAGCTCCTGGCACCGCTACTGAACCACAGCAATGATGCCTCTCAAGTTTCCCTTAACATGAAAATCAACACAGGTAAAACACAATTATTACATATCAGAATTTCCTACACAAAATGTTATCTAGACTTTCTGTCGGAGCACAGGATCAACTGACTGAGCTTCAAAAACTTTCTGCACAACACTGGTCTCGCTGGCTATTTGAAGAGAGCGTGATCTACTCACTGGTGCGGGGAGAGCAGGCACAAATCGTTCCCAGCCATCGCTGACCTTCTCCTCACTCACTCCTCTGCCTTGCTTTTGACTTACTTTCAACTCCTGCCCTGCATGCTTACATTTAATCTTAGTTTAACAATAATAAATCACTAATAGCAAAGAATGTGTGTAAATACTAACCCTGCAGACTACAATGGGCTCTTTCAAGGTTATTCCCGTTCACTATAGGAATAAAAGCAGTTTTTAAAATTTTCTAAGTACATATCTACACAAAGCAGAAGAGCCTCTTTGGTACCCATCGAGTAGGTAAAGAGTCATTTTAAAGGTTTTTGTTTGCAGCTATTGTTCAGGCCTCATTTTAAGGCCACCTTAAGAGAGCTGATTAAGGCAGGAATTAAGTCTCTTCTTCAAACAAAAAATAGCATGTCTAATCATTAAATTTATCCCTTGTTCTCAATAAGAAATGCTCTTCTTCCAAATTAATCTGTTTAGGACACAGAAGATGTTTGAAAATATTTTTTCTTCAAATTTTAGGAATTTTTAAAGGGTTTTGAACTTCAGCGAGATTTTTCAGAGAGTTCATTTTTTCATTGAGTTTCAAAAAAATGAAAGACTTTATGCATGGCAATACAGATTTTGATGACTTATTTTTAAAAGAAAACAAAGTTACCGGTATCATTAATTATAAGGTGTCACGTACACATACTTGACCAATGTAACTAAAGTATACAGTTCCGATTAAAGCTCTGGCATCTGCTACCTAAACCTGAAAATTTCAAATGCATTTCATCTCCCAATCTGATGCTGAAAAGCAAACCCCACCAGTCATTCACCCTAATTCTCCCTGGATCAGAGAATAGATTAGAAACCACTTCAAGCAGGAATTTGAAAAAGAGCTGTTAAGGTAGCGGTACAAACGCATGGAGAGACTGGGTAACCCTAGGTTGGGCCATCTCCTTCAACTAATTGCTATCCCCAAATCTAAGCTTCTGGGACTATGTTCTCCACTTCCAAGCCCACTCCATGATCCATGACTCCACAGCTCAGGTTCCCTGTGTGGAGGGTTCCTCTGCTCCAACAGAGCTATCTGACTTGAGCTCTGCTCCCCAGAAACCCCAATCCCTTACACATCAGAAAGAAAAAGAACAGAAAGAAAACCACAGAAGATATGGACATGTGCAAAGCTACCACCAAATACGGAAATTTCCACAAATAAAAAGCATAGTTAGTTTATAATTGGGTGGTTTAATCCCAGCCAGCAACTAAGCACCATGCAGCTGCTCGCTCACTCCCCTTGATGGGATGGGGGAGAGAATCGGGAGAGCAAAAGTGAGAAAACTCATGGGTTGAGATAAAAGACAGTTTAATAGGTAAAGCAAAAGCTGCACGTGCAAGCAAAGCAAAACAAGGAATTCATTCACTCCTTCCCATCGGCAGGTAGGCGTTCAGCCAGGAAAGCAGGGCTCCACCACACGTAACCGTTACTTGGGAAGATAAACGCCATCACTCCGAACGTCCCCCCCCTTCCTTCTTCTTCCCCCAGCTTTAAATGCTGAGCATGACATCATATGGTATGGAATATCCCTTTGGTCAGTTGGAGTCAGCTGTCCCAGCTGTGTCCCCTCCCAGCTTCTTGTGCATCTCTAGCCTTCTCAGTTGGTACAGCGTGAGAAGCTGAAAAGTCCTTGACTTAGTGTAAACACAACTCACTGATGTTTTAGTTGTTGCTATCAACTTTATTCTCATACTAAATCCAAAATACAGCACTATACGAGCTACTAGGAAGAAAATTAACTCTATCCGAGCCGAAACCAGGACATTGGGGTTATGTTTTCAAAACAACAGAAGCGATAAAAGAAACCACAACTAGTTAGTAAAGAGTCTCACTGGGTGTATTTAAGTCACAACACAAGCCTGCTCTATCCAGGGGCCCTGGCCACCGTACCTCACCCAAGTCTATCAGAGCACACCACAGCTCCCTCGGTGTGCCCAGGTCTCCTCTCGGACGGGTCCACTTCTGCACACACGTGGAAACCAAATAACCCACATTTGAAACCAATGGTTACGCTCTCCCACAGTGCATAGTTTGTGCTGCAACCTGTCCTTACAAAGACTTCTCTCTTACACATACATTTGATATTACATATGGACATACCATAATACAATGAGACAAAGGATGGAAAGAACTCAATTGTTTAAAACTACTGCTGCATTTTTGAGTTCACAACCCATCTTGCAAACTGACTGGAATGACTGAAGTGTACAGGAAATGCTATAGTTTAGTTATCTTCACCTGTACAGCTTGAAATACGTTCTCAATTATGTACTTTTCATTCTCAACTATTTACTTAGAAGGCAAAAATTTTTGTGTAAGATATCTCATAATTGCCTTTCACAAAATCTGCAAATCCAATGATCTCTCCAGCCGTTGTTTTGCACTTGTTTTGATCATAGTTGTGTTTCTGCACACAGACTTTTACCAGAAATACCAACAGAAACAGCATTAGCCAGGAACAGGAGAGTGAAAGTGATGTCACTCCTGCCATCATTACTTATTGACCCTAACAGATTATGAGTCAAATAATATGCACAGTAATTCCCATACTTGAGCAATATTCCACTGCTAATAAGAAATCTTCTACTGAATCAGCAGTAGAGCCACTTTTTACACTCCAAAATACAACATTTCCCTGTGATCAGGTGAGCGCAGTGGGGGAGATGAATGAAGTACATATCATTGCCTCCATGCTGATCCTACAGGCAGTTTCCAAAGTGTCTTAGCTAAAAAGCCACGTGCTACACGTTCAGCAGAAAAAATGCACCCTGAAAGGGAAAAGACAGAGCAATGGAAGGAGAGAGGGGAGGTATTTATGGTGGAGACAAATGAGAAAGATTCAAAGCACAGATAAAATTGAGGGGTCAAGCAGTGATGTAGCACAACTTAGGACTGAATTTTAAATGGGGCCAAAATGAACAAGAGGCGAAGTTGCATGCTCACTAGTCATCATCTAGGTAAATAACTGATGCATGGAGAGATTGAGGCAAAGTTATACCTGAGTTTTGGGTTGAGAGCGAAAATATGGAAGACCACTGGAGAAAGAAAAGTGAAAAAAACCATGCAGAATTTACATAAAGGATTCAAAGAACAAGAGAGAGAACAAGGTGTTTTTTCTGATGTATTAGTATTAAGTTTAGCAAACATTAAAAGGAAATTAAAACCTCTCCTTTCTCAAATGTTAAATCCTCCTATTCCGTAGGAAAAGAAACAAAGAAAGGAATTCTGCATCAGAGAAAAGGGAACTTATTCATAAATATCTACAAGCAAACTGTTAAAATGTTATACAATTGTGCCATTTATTAAGCCTAAAATCATTTATTCACACAAAAAAAAAGACATAGGTTCTTGGAGCAAATGCTCAAGAACTTCTATGACGCAATTCGTTTCTTAAACCCTTCAAAATAAAATGTAAGCCATAACCAGCAGTAACAAAATTATGTGCTTGCTTTCAATAAAAAATCATAAAACTGAAAGTTTAAGTCATGTTCAAAACATTACACCATTGTGCCTTTTTTACCTTGACTTTCAGTTTAAATTTAATGGGAGTTACCTATAGATTTTTAATCACCATTCACAGTATGTACTTTTGATAATTAGAATGAGTAGAGGACAGTTATTTATAACATCTGCATAAAAGATAAAGTAAGTACATCTGGTGAGATGATGTAAGAGGCATCAAATAGTTAGAACCAAATCTGGATCTCTGTCTACAATCACTGTAGCATAGTGAATAAAACAAAATCAAATACATGGTCTCATTTCATTCACTCTTCAATTCATTCACTAATTAATACAGGTGAAGTGGAGCACATTTAAGGCTAGACAAAAACTAAAATGTTTGTCACATCTTAAATGTCCATTGGAAAAAAGCCATATAAAAAAGAGCTACAGCAGTGTTTTTCTCAATACTTTTATCACTCTAAATTTCAAAACAAAAAACAAAACTGAGAAAGCAGAAGACAACTGAACAGTTTTCTTTAAAAAAATGTGGTAATATATGTCTACACTATAGAAAATGCCTGAACTGGTAGTAAACTGGTACATGCACCACACAGCCAGTAAGTTGTTCACACAAATAGCTTGCCAATAAACAGCCGCCTGGTTTCTTGAATGAGCTTCCACTATTTCTGTCCTTTTCCCCACAATAGCTCTGCCCCTCCTCCTTGTCCATGCTCTTTTATACTCTCATGATGTCTCACTGCCTTTCATTCTCCCACAAATCCCCTAAAACTCACCTCCCAGCTACACAAGAAGCTGCGAGTGCAGTGGCTGATTTTAAAGATACCATGGTACTGCGTGAGCAGTCAGCAGGCCAGACCAAACGTATCCATTTTGTTCCCCTCGTCAGTCTATCTCAGCTTCCAAGCACGTCTCCTTTACATGTCCAACTGCCAACTTTTATGAAATTTGTAGAAATTTTGCACCTTTGAGAGCACTGCTTTACAGTCGAGTATGAGGCCAAAAGTCAAAAAGCATGTCTGGGAGGGCACGGGAGGGTACTAACAGACAAACAACAAAACATCCCAGAACTTTTTCTTTTCTTTTTTCCCTTGTTTCCCTCCCCCAATCCCTTTTTGGTTACTCAGCTAAAATACATACCTAGCTATGCTATAAATTCATGTATTCCCACAGTTTATTGATTAAGCTTATCCATCTCATACAAGCAACTAAGTGCCTTCTGAATGGTTCAACAGAAACAGTTAACGCAAGATGAGTTATTTGAAAATAATTATTTGCTGCCACTGATTATCTTCTTGCCACTGGATGGCAGCAACAGAACCTCACCTTTTTCTGTTATCCTCAAATTTTATTTCCATTATTCATCTTCATTACCAATTTTAAACAGAATTCTGTACATATCTTAAGCACATTAAAGACTTTAATGCTTTAAAGCCAACACTGACAACCGTATTAGTTAAGTCATTAAAACAGCTTAAAGGACAGTGAGCTTAACCAGTTCAAAACCCAAACAACTTAATTAAATTCAACTATAAAAGACTAAATGAACCTAGCTTACTTCAGGGAAGTTGTGTTTATGAAGATCTTTATTTTACAAGTGTGTGTCTCATCTTTGAGTCTCCATCTACAACCAATGCCAATGTTGTTCTGAAACACAGTCTGCATACTACCTGGGTGTATCTTTCATTAATTATGCAAATCAAGCTTCTAATTCAATCTTTGCTGATTTGGACAATATGAGTTTTCCAAACTGAGTGAGTACAATTGATTAAATTAATTACCATTAATCATTTTGACAAGCCTAAATATTTTAATTAATAAAAATGTTTTATATGAACAATTTAAATGACTGGCAGCATTACATGGAAGCCACACTATAACTGATATGAGAAAAGTAAGGGCTAATTAATTATAAATAATGGTCCCGATTCTTCGCTGAGAAAAATCAATTGCATATTCAGTTACTTCCACACAATTAAAGTCTTAATTTCTTTGAACTCAAACAACATGTTTTCAGTACTGCTCGGTGAGTTTTTATATCCTGGTGCACCGTAACATTTTTTATGATGCTTGCTGTTTGAAGGGAACTATGTTATATCCTTATATTAACACAGATGGTGTTTACAATTATAATGGACAAAACTGGGAGCCGGAATGTAGCTCTACCTTGAAAAAGATATCCCTAAAATTCTGTAAAGGTCGCATTTTGCTGCGATAACTTCCTACTAGTGATTTCATACTTACTTGAACACAAAGGACATGTTCTCATCTGCAGGTGCAAGTTTAGGGAGTACAGTATGTTTTCCTTTTCTTTAAATCTTTCCTTGCAATTATGCTAAATATCATTTTCTATGAAATATTTTTAAATAAACGATAACTGTAACACATACCTTTCAATGTCAAAAGGAAAGCAGAACTTTGGAACGCTGTTCAGCACTTCCTGCAAATACAAGTAGAAGAATAAAGTTAGGATTTTGAAAAGGCTTTTATCTGTATTTGCTAGCAACTGCCCTACAGCTTGCTTTAAAAAAAAAAAAAAATAAATCAAAAAATACTTGTAACAAATCATAAATTCAAGGAATATATGACGGCAAAAAATACAGCACACGTTCCTGGACTGAAATAATTGATTATTAAAAAGGAATTAAGTTTGTGCTTTGGCAGATTGCAAAGACAATGCCATAGAAGCCCCAGGAGGGAAAGGCCTGGCCTGAAGGGTATTAACACCCTTCACATCCCCGCTGGGATTCCCTTCAACAAGGCCATATGGATTTTACAAGAAGCACCACACCATATGGGTAAGCCACGTCTGCTGCTACTTGTACCACAGACTAGCCACAGGGACTTCTGACAGATCCTGGCTCAAAAATACAAATGTTGTTTCAATTAAAATGCAGGCAGAGAAAAGGGAATGAAGTTGGCAGCAGAATGAATTAGAGAGAGGTATAACAACTCTATACATGTTCCATAGTCAAATGCTGAAAATGATGGAAATCGTTTGCTGGTCCAAAGGAGAAATTTATATGATTAACCCTTTGGGTTTCACAAGCAAGCCTCGCTATTAATAAAGGGAAGTGGAGGGAAATACACTGGATCTACATTTGTACCATAATATAAAAGGATAATGTCACTCTTTCTTGCAGAATTTTATTTAAGAAGCTGTTTAGTGGCAAATAAAATGTGTTAATTAAAATATAAAAATGCTCTCAAACTAGTCAACATTTTTCTTTTTAAAAAAAAAAAAAAAACCAAAACAAAACACAAAACGAAAAACCAAAACCACAACAGATCAGTTAGCAGCAAATCCTAAACAATGACCTTACAAGATCCCAGAAAAACAAGGTTTTTTTCCTTGCTCCCAACTGGGAAAACAAACCTTCGGTGAAATGCTTCAGCTAAGACGAGACAGTCGACATCAATGCAGTTGGTCAGAAAAGCTACAGAATTCCCTTTCTCTAGCAGACCAACAGCGACAGATATACTGCTGTATACACAAGCTATCCCACAAGGTGTGTGTTTTCAGAAAAATGCATATTGACTGCAAATTTCCAGAGCTGCACATGGGGGTTTAAGAACTTGATCTAAAATGTTTGCACTCTCCAGCCTGAACTCTCTGTTCACTGCATGTTGAACAGTCAACTCCCATTAGGGTAAATTATGTATTTAAATTCCTACACACCACAATGACTATTTACTTCAAACATTTGCCTGGCTCAGTGGATAGTGTAAAACATGAAGAACCCATGCAAGTTAATCAGCAACGGACAAATAGTTCAGGAAAAAGATGCCTCTGAATACAACATGCATATGTTAGTTGCAATATTTTAAAGGTATATGATGTGCCCCGGTAAATCATCATACAGTACAAAATGGAAAAGTCAATTTTTCTAGAATTTCTAAGTCATACAACAGAGTTCAAGAAATCTTTGGAACTTTCACTTTGTCAGCACAGATAAAGAAGGATATGAAAGCCACATGTTCTGAGAAAGGTTAAGTTAATTATGAACAATAGCAGTACATGTAATATTCACCAAAAGAAACAGCTCAAGCACCATCCTGACTGCTGTGAGTGGCCACTGTGGAAGCATGAGGAGCAAAATACAAACAGAGCAGGTAAACATTTCAAATTCTGTAGGCAGGAAACAAGCATACATGATGCTGGTAGTAGTAATAATAAACTCTAACAAAAGAAAACAAGCAGAACAGGCTAATCAAAAGTTTTAACTGTTTCCTAAACATTTCCAAATAGTCTCTTACTTCAGGCTCATAAAGCTTGTTCTTCCCATTCCAAAGAAATAGTATTTTATACTCCACTTAAATTCTCTTTCCAAATCTGCACCTATTCTCACACTATAGGAAGTCATTTTCTCCTTACTACCAAGGATTTTAATTGCTGCCTGGTGAGCTTAGCACTGACTCAGAATTGGCTATGGAAATGTATTCATTTATGTTCCCCATTGTATTCTCTCAGAATAAATTATCACACAAGAAAAAGAAAACAAAAACAAAAAAACAAGAGGTATTAGCTCAATATTTTGACTAAACAACCTGAAAATTATGGGTATGTTTTGCAGCGTTTTCCAGGCTGAGCTGCAGGACAGTGTCTCCCCCAGCTCTGCTCCGTCCCTCCCCCAGCCAGCAAGCGTGCACACAACTTCTGCAGAGCAGCCTCAGCTCGCTTCCCAACTGGCAGGAGCGTCCCTCAGGGGACAAGTCTTTAAACCTCCGCACTCTTTAAAATTCAACCAGCCAGCAGGTCTATAGACTGGTGTATAAACAGTATAGACAAAAAAAAAAAAAAAAAAAATCCTCTCTCAGCTTATGTCAGTGACAAAGCAGCTCAGCAGTTGACTGCTTCTCCCCTGACAGCGTAAACCAGGTTTACACGGATCAATAGATGGAAGTCCTACCTAGCTTCCAGGGCTCAGTTTTCTCCCTTAATTACAGGTGCTATTCAGATTTTTTAAATGGAAGAAAACAAGATGCCCCCAAGATGCTCCCAGGCAAATTTAAAATGCAAATTACATTTAATACACATTCACATACACAGTCACTATTAGTGTATAATTACAGTTGATACTTTCAGTAACCTCTCTATTGAATAAAATTTGAGCTCTGTCTCCTAATGGGTCATCATTTTCAAGGATCCATAACTCAGCCAGGACTTCCTCTTGAGTCAACATACACACTCTCAGAAAAAGAATAACGTATTTATTATTTTTTATTTTCATAGCTTCATAAAAGTTTGTGTTTATTTCTGAAGACAAAAGGTTGTACAAGTCTTCAGAAAGCAAAATATCCTTGATTCATGTGTCCCACAATTATGTGCTCCTCTGGTTCTCACAGTATTAGTGCTTTCAGAAATGGTCACTGTGTCATACAGGAAAGAAATTGTACACATGTGGAAAAGGATAATGATGTTNNNNGGGGGGGAGGGGGGGGGGGGGGGGCGCAGGGAACAACCAAGTAAAAGATTATCTATTTGCTTTCAAAGACTGAATAAACATCTATGGTTGCATACACAATTGAATTTAATTGCTAAGTTAAAGGATAACTACTCTTTCCTTATACGAGCTCCAAGAGAAAGAAGAAAATCATAAAATTAATATGTGAACTACAGCATGCTGCTTATCTTGCAAAAAGCTTAAACAAAAATGGAAACGGTATTTAAGAAAATATGTCCTTTATGCCTATAGCACAGCAGCAGAAACTTGTACTCTCACAGGCTCATGGTCCAGTGGTTTTACTAATTCACTTTCATCAATTGCACTACACAACTCCAGCCTGGCCTGGTCATGCTCACTGGCTCTACATTGAGTTGATATTACAGAAGCCTAAAAAGTAAGAATTATTTAGCATTCCTTGCTTATTTTGATACCCATACAGCTAATTCTGTGTATCGGCATTTTATAGAGCAATGTAAAAGGTGGTAGAAGATGCTTCTGAACTCATACATGCCAGTTTTCTGGAGAAAAGCTCCTGATAACTCACAATCTCGCCCTTAAGTGAAATTACTGGTTAGTCATTTTGGTTAGATTCAAGACACCATATTCCTTCCTAGCTAGAAAAGCTAGGATGGGGTTGTTTTTTTCTTTTTAATAATATCACAGTCAATTGATACAAGCATATGGAACCTTCATGGCTGTTCTGTATACATTGTAGAGCACAGTGATTTGGGAGGATACTCGTTTCTTTTTCCACTTGAACAAGATACAATGGGATCTCACTACAGCTGGAAGAAGGTACAGGAGCTGCTTCTATGGGAAAATTGCACCAGGTTTTATATGTATCACAGAATCAGCTTATTAATGTATCTCTACACAGGTATGAGTGGGTTTTTTCACTTCAACTTACGCATTTCAACCGGCTACCTTTTTCTATGTAGATGAGGCCTGATGACTTGATGAATTGACAGAAAATAAGTTCATCACTTAATATTATACTTCTGAAATAATTAAGCATTGAAGCCTAACCTGGTTAATTTCTGAGGTCAGAAGGATGTGGCGACTATTCAACCCAGCATTTTTTTTCTTACTATAACATATTCTGCAGTTTGCATTTAAGTGGGGAGGGAAAAGAACCTGATTTTTTCCAAGTGCATCCCTATGAAAAGACTGAAAATCTTTCCCAATAGGAATATTTTAAGGTATCCAGAATGCTGAACCACTTCATAAGCAGCAGTTTAGACACTGTTTTTTAAAAGAGTCCTGTTACCTTCCAACTACTTCTGCGTTTATCTGCAGCATAAGACTGTTCCTCAAGCAAGCAGGTGGGTTCTCCCCCAGGTCCATTCTACATATGGAAAGAGCATCTCTGGAAAAGAAGGGGAACAGCCTTACCCTGAGACACAGTTACACCGTGTCCATTCTAGAGACATGTCAGGATACCCAGGGAAGAAATGGTCTAAATAAAATAGATAGTAACCAAGACAATTTGAATTATTTAATTACATAATCCAGACCAGGTTACCAAAATCATTCATATAAACTAGTCCTAAATAACTATCTATCTATCCTCACCTCTTTATTCTGTTTTGAGGAAGAAATCAGCCAAAGAAATACCAATTGTAGGAGCACAAATAAATGGTCATCCACTTAGTTACAAAATGCTTTTGCACTTCCCCCCCATTATCCTTACTTCTTCAACTGCTTTCTTTCTCAGTAACAATAGTTTTCTAGCTTTTGTCTTTCTCTTATTTCTCTACCTTATTTTTGTGAAGTCCTTTTCCCCCACCCCTTTTCACTGAAAGGGGAAATTCTCTTTTTTGTCAGTCGTTTATCTTTGTCATATCTACTTTATTAAAGTCTCCTTTTTTTTTCCCTTGTTGACAAAAGCTACTTGCTATTCAATTTAGTATTTCATCTAATTATCCTTCAAAACCCTTATTTTCTTCCTGCTAGAACTTCCTCTCCCTACTAACCTCTCCTTAAATGTCTTCTCGAGACGTCTGACTGCAGGTGTCTCTTTTGGTTCTTCGTACCAGTTTTCCCTCATCAAATCTCCATCTCCCAACTCCAAAGTCCTCTCTTCTGCACTCTTAACCCAACTTGCTCTCTGATCTTTCCTCGAAGGGGACTCTATTTCACCATTCCTTACCGTAGTTTTCAGTCACCCTGTGCCAGTCCAAACATACAGAGATCTACTTGAGATTTAAGACTCTCATGACAGGTATTTCTGACTCAAACCAGTCTTCAGTGGGAATACTTAAATGCTTAAAGTTAAGCACAGATTTAGGCTCATTCTTAAATCAAAGCCAGGCTGCTTAGCATCTTGCAGCGTTGAGCCCTTCATCATTATGGCTCAACGAAGTTGAAATTCTAATGCTGCCACATAAAACAGCCGATGAAAAGGCAAGCTCTGTCCTCGCCACTGACTTTTCCTTTTCCTTCCTCTGAAGCTGCTCACACCCACAGCAGGGACCCATGCGAAGCCAGCAGCAGTAGTTACATTTAAAAGACTTAGCTCTTACCTCTGCTAAAAATCTCATCAGAAAATTGTAGCTGCAATAAAGAAAGGCCCAAATGGTTTAAATAATAATAAATTTTAATCTTAGATTACATTCATGGAAATCCAAAGGTCTAAAGTATGGAAGTCATTATCAGGCCTCCATAACTATTTTTAGATGCACACTCCAAAGTGCATCATTCAGTGATTATCTACTAGTTCTGTAGGGTAAAAAAAAAAAATTATCAGCTGCTTTCTGAACACTTAAAGCAAAGAAGAATACAGAAAATAAATGCAAATGGTTTAGGGTGGAGATGCTAAGCTCTTTTAATAAATAAATAAATAAATAAATAAATAAAAATGTCCCTTAAAGTTCCAGAACTTCATTGTTGCAAGAATGAACCACTAAATTACATGGCTTTTTTTTACTTTTTTTTTTTTTTTAAACCTTTTTTTAAAAGTCAGAAATCTCCAGTTTTAAATACTTTAGCTATCATTTCCATATTTGTTAAATAAAGTGTACATATAATTTAGAATTTTCAGGAGTTCAGGGCTACTTGTGAAGAAGAGACTGGAAAGCAGAAGCGTACAGCTACATGATTCTAACAAGCTCTCTGCAACACAAGTAACACCTTTCTCCAACCTTTATGAATCATTTGAAACAAAAAAGTTTTCCAGACTTAGCAATGAGTCCCATTTTGTACACTGGGAAGAAACATAACTAGTAATTAACTTTCTGCATTCAGATATTTCAAATTTTCTTCTAGGTCTAAAGGCAAATTATGAAGAATTCTCTAAAATGGTTTCAGAGAAATATTAATATTTATTAACAGCAATTACTAATTGGCTTGCTAGTCATATTTATGGGGTAGTCCCACAAAAGTCACGTGCACATAGCACCATTTCATTTGCAGCGTACCACCACAGGTTGAATGCAGTCATGATGTAAAATGGTGGGGGTAACACAACTGTGCGACCCAGGAGTCTCAGTGCTGTGTGGGTGGCAAAACACAGACCCGTAGATGCGCCCTCTAAGCTCTACCTGTTGCAATACTTCTATTCCCAGAAGATAAAAAAAGAAAATTTGTGCAATCGCAGCTCCCTCAAAAGAGACCTGCTCTTTTCATCTCACAATTATTAGAGTAAGTTGTGGATAGTGCTGTGTTTTCTGACACCCAATTCTACCCCGATACAGCTGACACATGAGAGTTCATACATCCCTGACAAACATATAAAGGGGAAGGTGATTCTGGACCACGTAGCAGAAGTTGTCATTAATGGATTCAAGAAAGATTAAAACTCCACTAAGCTGAGCTATGTGTACATTCCTATAATCGTAGATTGTTTTGACCCACAGAACACAAATTCTACTCCACTGCTGAGACCAATTTTTGATCCTCATTTAGTTGGCTCACACGTAAACTACAACTGGAGAGGCCCTACAGCCTATGACTGACATTCAGAAGAATCAGGTTGCTCGTAACGCTTAAACACCAAGCCTTTTAGAAGACTACTCGCTCTCTAAAAAGTGTCACGTTTTCATCTTTCTACAGCTTATTCAGAGAAATATTTGTTGTCTAAAACGAATCAGGAGCTGAACACCTGCAAATGAGGAGGAGACCGCTTACAGAATTCCCATCAGAGTTCATTTCTCTTGTTGCTGTTCCCTACCTCTTCTCCACTTGGCCACCTCTCAGTTACGTGCCTCAGGGGTGGATGGAAGGAAGAAAAGGTTGATTCACCTACCTGCTCCTGCCAGACAGGCACCTGAAGATTTTTGGTAGCTTAGCCTAGCTGCTCTGTGCTCTACAGAGCAGTAAGGGCACAGTTAAATCATAAAGACAGACAAGGTAGCAGGACAGAAAGACTCTAGACAACAAGGTAGCAACAAGATCTTGAGATCTTAGAGAAGCAAAAACACATAAAGAAGTAGCTATCATAGAGGTGGCAGCGGAGACCCAAAGGTCAGCTGTATCTGCTACTGAACTTATAGATGATTGTCGCAACATCAGTTAGAAATAACAGTACGTTAAACACAGACAAAAATAAATGAAAGAAAATTAATTACTGGAACAGTGACATGACCAAGGTGCAGTACACTTCGACTGAAGGCACGCTACAGGACGCTCTTGCCCTGTACAGCTGACTATGGCTGGCTTCCCAGGCAGTACGTATAAGACTCTACTGCTTTTAGAGCATCTTTCAAAGGCACCTTCCAAGGAGAAAAGAACAAATGTATTAACCCCGTGTACTTTAAAAGGCATTGTTAATCTCACTATCCTGCAAGACTGAAGAATAAAGGCTTCCTAAACAACCACAGAGTAAGTTTAAAAATTCAGAGATTTTTACTAACTTATAAAATGTTGGAGTCTCTATTTGTCTAATTGTTCCTGAAACTCATCACGTAACCAGTTAAAAATAAAGCATATTTCAGCCACAGTTGTGTCCAGTGTAGCATACAGGGACTCAAAGCTCACTTTAAAATAACAAGCTCAGTTACAAATAGCAGAATAGTTAAAACAATATGAAGTTCAGCACAGGTTAATTTACCTGCTTAAAAAAAACCCTCAACTTTCCTGGAACTCATAATAAAAACATAAAAATTGACAATGCTCTTATTCCCAAAGAAAGTTCCCATTAGAATAAGTGTAGATTGAAATGTTACCGTCTATCCCTATTACTGGCAACGCAAACAAAAACAAGAGAAATAATACTTCACCATACAGCTCTAGCAAGCATATAATATTTGTATCCCATGCACCAATAAATAGTTTCCCCTTACTTCCCTGACTCATCTCAGGGAGACCATTATTCCCTAGGCAATATCAGAGAGCTGGGAAAAACAGGAAATATGCTCTTCTGTCTCCACTCTTGAGATTACTATGTGAGCAATATTTAACTTTTAAGGTAGTATTTATTATCTTTAAGAAAGTGCATTACATTTTGTACAAAAAAAGACACGAGAGTATGACACACAATTTTCTATCATCATGCAGTAGGGAAAAAGTTACTTTTTATTAATGCACACTTCCAATGACAGCATCTCTAACATTACCTGGAAACTCAACAGAAAAATTGTCTTAAACTGGAGGTAAGGTAGACAACACTTTCAAAATCCAAATACGTAAGTCTTTGAAGGCCAAGTTAAAATCCACGTCATCCTGCATAGCTAAGAGGGGCAGCAATATTTGTTTCACTCAAGACGTCTGAAGATTTCCTACTGCTTACACCAGCAGTTAAGATGCATCTTTGGCAGCAACACCTGCACATCCTGTTCAGATGCTGTTTCTCCGGTGGTGAAAAAATAACCACCATAAAATAAAGCATATATTAAAACTGGTTCTTATTTGTTTGTTTCACCTGTTAGTTTTTTCATTCCATCTTGGAATACTCTGATAGCTTAGGACAGGAATGAACTTATTTGCAACATACCCAACTCTACCTATTCCATATATTGCTTTAAAATGAAGTTTGCAGTCTCAGAAATGTCTGCAAAACAGTATCAAGGAATATCACAAGTAGAGCACAGTTGACACGCAGGTCAAAAGGGTCCTATTTGCAAGATTTTCTTCTCGAGCATCAAGGAAATAAATTTTTAAAAGGAAAACTAACTATAAAAGTATACTACAAATAATAAATAGCTGCATTTCCATAAAAATAAAATATACTGAAAAAAGTAATAAAATTTCAAGCATGACAAACTTTCCTCTTGATGACACTTGATATATTTCAGATTCATTTCAACTCCAAGCATATTTTGTTCCAAATATATTCCAAATATTTTTTTCCTCCATAAATTCTAGCATTTCAGTGGAGACTTCAAACTATACATAGTACTAATTATAAAAGAAACAAACAAAAAAAAGCAACTGCAATTTTGATGGAAGTAGCCAAGGCAGAAGACCCACAACACGCAGCAGCCAGGAAACCAGAATGAAAGGTCAGAGGCAAGAAAAGGAGAAGATCACTTTTGAGGCAGAAGGGAGAAACCAGCTAAATGGATTTACTTTATAAATTAGATAATGATTTCTATCTGCACATGGTACTACATTGTCTTTTCAATACAGGTGATCAAAGGTTGCCAGACTTTTGGATGCACAATCAGCAAACATTTCTGACAACTACTGAAATTCGTTCAAGTCTCCTCTTGGCATCATCAGTAAAAAGTCTGGATTTTTCCCTAAAATGTGTTTTTGCAGGCTGACAGGTAAAAAACAAACAAAAAATTCCACCTTGTTTGAAATACCCCTTTACACTTTCTGACTCCCTCAGTTTTCTGACCATTACGCTTTCACCCAGGCATATTTCAGAAGCAGAAGCAAGCAAGCAAACGTTATGACTACAACAGTCAAATTGGAAACAGCAGCCTGAACATGACATATGAAATTGCTCCTTTTTCTGAACTAAATCCTAAATACAAATAAGTACTGCTTTAGTTACCTAAAAGACAAGCCCTGAAACAGAGAGTGTCTGTAAATAGTAGGATGTGATGCCTTGCCTAGAAAGCTTCTACTGAACAACTGGTCTACCCAGTAAATACTACTGATGTACACAGAAAGGTCAGCACCAGATCTGCAGATTGCTTATATGCAATAATTGGCCTGCTCAGGCTGGGGAGTGAAACTGTGTCTTATAATGCCAGGTGATGCTCTTCCAGAATCGGAACATTCCACTGATTTTTTCATAAAATGACCGTACAGCATATGCCATGATGAAATCCTGATTTTGCTGGCCACTCAAACTTAAAAGTAGTTAATAAACGAAGTATCACATAAGTTAATGAATAACTTGGGTGCCACGCCAAGAGAAAATATCTGTAGTAGAGAGTGACTTATGCAGATAAATAAGGTGACACAGCCCGAAAAGCTAAGCCCTTGACTGAACTCATCCACCTCTAAATGTGCAGTCCTATGGGGAAGTGTGCCGGCTCGCACAGCTGTGTCAGTAGTAGGGGAAGTCAGGGAACCACGTTACGTTGTCAAGGGTAGTGAAACCAATTACATGTGTGAGCTGAGTTTCTTGAGCTAGAAGAATCTATCGCCAAAAGAAAAGGAATTGAGAAAGGAAATCAGCTTCTAAGGAACCTGCTAGGATTATCATTTCATAATTACAATTATTTGTGATATTTTTATAACAGAAACAGTTATTTCTTGTTTTACAGGCAGCATAGGTCAAATTCTAAGCCTTACCATAACATAGCTCAACAAGAATCACTTGTAGTAATAGTTTTTCAGTACTAAATCCAGATATTATCAACAGCGTTGAAAAACGGAAGAGAGATGAAACAACTCCAAGACCAAAGACGGACAGGGAAGAAACAAACAAACATAATTTTAAAGCGTTAACATATCCCTTGTGTTACCAGATGCAGACAGATGACTATCACAAAAAATAAAACGCAATGGACATACAATTAGTTGTACTTTTTCCCAAGGAGATAGATACACAATGTACACTCACTTTGCCTATGGCTGAACCTGTCTAGACCTTCTGGCTCCCTGCTACAGCATTGTTGCTAGAGGTTACTCTGCGATAATTTCAGGCTGGTGTTTCTGCATGTAAGCATCTGTCAGCCACTTCAGCACAAAGTCAATCAGCTTAGCTTAGACCTCCGATATAGCATAAGCCAACTTTGAACAGCTAAGAGGAGAGGGAGGCAGCTTCCACCAGCAGCACAAGCAGCTACAGCCAGAAAGATTTTCAGCTGCTTCACTCTCATCCAGAAGAAGTAAACTGCCCATGCTCAGGGAAAACACTCACAAATCTAACCCAAGTATTCACCACACTTACTGAAAATTAATAAAAAAACCTGTTCCTACAGCAGGATTCCCCTATAAATTGAAAGAGGTCTTCCCGACTTCAGTCTAAAATTCAAGAACTTATGCACTGAGTCTGCACTAGTCCAGTATGTTTTCTCTAATAGTGGCCATTAGTACCTAGTATAGGACAGAGATAAGCATGCACTGTAACCTCAGAGACAGGTTATTTCTCAGATATGGATCTTTTGTTACTGATTGTACTTTTATTAATGATT
>WAAD01026215.1:37702-77528 GCA_013389945.1 Fregata magnificens
GGGGGGAACCAACACATTAATTAATAGCTTTGCTATCACTACAAACAGTGAAATAATCCATCAGTCCTGTATGTATAAACTTTCCTTTGAGGATTAATTATAGATAGAAACTAGGATTTTCATGCTTTCAAAATCAGTAAGTTTAGATCATTGTCTCTTATAGGGGCCTGAGGATTTTTTTTTCCCCAAGCAAATAATTAGGGTATCTCTAAAATATTATTAAATAAATATATAGAATTTTGCATTGTAAAGGATTAAAGGAACAGGATGCACAAGTTCTGACATTACAAGGACACACATGTGCAGCCCTTCAACTTTTTTGTTCTGGCGGGTTTTGTTAACACAATTTGTAACTGCAATGTTTGGCAAGGTTTTGTTGATAAATTTTCCACATTTTCAATTCTACAACAGATAAAAACCCCAACACTTCCAACGGAAACAGCTTATAAAATACTCCATTATCAAGAATAAGGTGATACAGAGAATTAGTATGATAAACAGTGCTCTATAACTGCTATTGCATATTCCTGTCACAAAGGCATTCTAATCACCAAGCCACCAGTTGGGTGAAGACTTCCTCCCCACTATCATTAGCATCTGCCTCTCCACAGCTGAATAGGAGAGCTTTTTTATTATTATTATTCTAACATAAAAAAAAGTTCAATCTCATGTTTCCAACCTGGTCTCCAAAGTCCTCCGGGAACTTCCACAGTACCACTGGATCTGTAAATAATTGACAGACAGCATTAATCAGAGGCAAAGGAACAGAGTATTACAGTCAGAGTACATTAATATTAAAGAGAGGGTCAGCTTAGCATCAAGCTTTGAGGCAAGTGCAAAAATGTATCTAAAAACTAAGGAAGATACTGGATTATTAAAAAGACTTATTTCATATTTATGAAACTATATGTTTATTGTTTTACATACGGTAGCAGGTTATAATGTACCGAACTATTTTCATATTCAACTCTTTCTTTTTAACCTTTGAGTACTTCATTTTCTTAAGCACATATTCAATTTTCACCTTTTAATTTAATTAAGAAATAAAGTGCTATAAAACCTCCTTCCATCCAAGGAAAAAAAAAAAAAAAAAAAATGTAAAATGATAAGAAGGGGAAGACAAAGATCTCTATGAGGTATAGAAAAGTGTAATTTGTGATTTTAAAGACAGTACCAATGTAACCAGCACTCTCAAGGAAGAGTTCAGAAGAGCTAGCGTGTTTGAATATTTTCTGTTCAGAGCCATTTAAAATCAGCATTTCAGTAACATTTTAAAGTTTTCATTAACCTACTATAAACTGTTAATTACCAAAATAATCAGTGTTATTTAGACTATATATTAGTCTACAATTAACATTATTTTGAAGGCATCTAATACAACGACCTGAACCATAACCTTCAACAAAAACTGAATTATTCTCTTCATCCCCCCCAAAGCTTTTAATCTCTTATGATACAAAACCTTCCCAAGGTGCTACTGTTAAACTGTATCACAAACACCCATGAAGCTTCACAAACACCCATGAAGCTTCACAGCACTTCTATACAACAGATTAGCAGCAGCAGCATTTGTCCATGTGCTAAAAGTGAAATTACCCGTCTTCCTGCAAGGGAGACCCAGGTCAGTGCCAAAGCCTGGACTAGAGGGAGAGCTGTCCAATTTCTGCTCGGGTCCTAGCCAACGTCAGGCAGAACCTCCCGCCACTGACCGCACGGCCGATGACAGCTCTGGGTGCCAGAGGGCAGTAAAACGAATAGAGTAACCCACCGGTAAGCGCTGGGGGACACTGTCTGATGAGAACTGCAACCTCTTGGCTACCTCAGGAGCTGCTGGGATTCCTGTCTTCTGAGAAGCCAAGATCTGGGAAATGTATTCGGATTTCTACTACAGTCTCTAATGCTACCACTGTCTGATAAATCAGAAACGTCCTTCTTATTGCTACATTTTAAATCAGAACCGGAAGGTTCTCCACTTTTGGCAAAGTACGGCGGTTTCTACTCTTCTTCATCCTCCCACGTATGTTTGCTGCTGCAAACTGAAGCTTTAATGGAAGGGAAATGCCATTGATGATATTTTCGTTCCCAGCTGCTGATTTCAAATCCTACTATTCAACACGTAGCTGCTGCGCCCGTGTTTGCCGCTGGCCCACTCACAAGGAGCTGGAGACTGAAGCCAGTATTCCTCCTTCACCCTGGGCCAGGTGTTTAACCAACAGTGGAACATACATTTCAAACATGTTGCAAAATTCAACTTGTCAATCAACTCAACCTGATTTAGACCTAGTTTTCATCTAATTCAGATCTAATTGAGATTTTAGATAAAAATGTGACCATTTGACTCTTCTTACTGGACAAGCACACCTTTGCTCCTAAGAACATCTGGGGAGGGTTCTACAGCTATTTTTTATTAAAATGTATGTATTTTGCATAAGGAATCTTCCTCCATCTACTATGGGGAGCAAGAACTTTTGGAGGCAGACATGAAACAAGAGATAAGATGCTATGTTTATAAAAATATGACAGCCAGTAAATAGTTACTTAAAACAGAGACCTTTCTCCCCACCTATTTTGTGTGTATTTAAATCACAAACACATCTGTGTAATGACCAGATACAAGAGGAGTTTAAATATCTGAGTGCGTATACTGTAAGGGATCTTTTATTTTTATTCCAATTTAGTATCATAAAAAAGAAAGCAATTATATATCAACAGTGATCGCTGACAAATTCAAGGACCAGCAAGCATGCTAACAGATATCAAATACTCAATGTTAAGTAATTCATAAATTACTTGTGAAAAACCACTGGAAATTGTGCAGAATCCAAAAAATACCTTAAGAGAGCTTGCAAATCTAAGGCCATATGTCCACAAACATTTCAAGCATAAATTTCTCTGCAAATGAGCAATCCCACTGCCAGCTACTTGTTGGTGATGCTGTACCATTACCTCTGTCCTGCTGGTGCAGACTCTTCCACGGCTACACACTGAACCAGATGAGGGAACTGACCAAGATCAAACCAACTGTCTGGAATTTTTCAGGTCAGCATCAACTAGATCAGTTCCCCAAAACCCTTGGGTTTGTGCCAGAAAAAAAGGAACAAAAACCAGGGCATGGGGAGTTGTGGTGAGAAGAAAGCAGGACTGCTTCACCGAGCAGCAATCCGGCCTTATGCATTTGCTAGACTTCATGAAATACAAGCCAGTTACTAGCTGCACCCAGTTCTGTTTCTTATCACTTAGTTCTTGTTCAGAACTTCCCAAGTCTTGTTGTACCATTTAGAGCTGCTTCTATTGCAAAACTTGCGAGTTATTGTCTGCAAATAGGTGCACAGACCGTTCTGCACTAAGGCAGGCGGACAGAGCATTGCCAGAGAGGAGCAGACTTGGCAAGCTCACGTTTGTAGCAATAAAACAGGGCAGATTATTTTGGCAGATGTGAAGTACAGTTACATGAGAAACATTTAATATATTGAATGCTTTAGAAACACAGTAACAAAATCACAGGGTTTTTTGATGCTTTGTAAAATGTTTAATGTATAAGCTTCTAAATGGGAAAGAAATGTAATTTCTTTCACTGTTCTTAGTGGAAGTATAACTGCCAGGCTTCAAAAAAGGAAGCAGATTCGCAATAGCAAAACCTCCAAGTGTAATTTTAAAACATCACAATCAGGAGCAAAGTATAATCTCAGAATTAAGCAAAACTGGACTCTAGGTAACTTGGGGCTGGCAGTCACAAAATGAGTAATATCTTCACACCTCAGTGACGTGCCAGTTCACAGGAGCATCCTTTACCTACTGGAAACAAGACCAACAGCTCCAATAACTTCTCTTGGTGCCTTGATATACCAACAGTTATAAAACCTGCAACTATAATTTAGTGTCAGGCTCAGTTTGCTGTCTTCACTTCATATTATTAGGGCTCTCTTGTACTACTTTGGGCTCATTTGAAATAATAAAAACAACTCTGAAGTAAATTCCAGTTCACTGAACTACAGGTATAACAACATTTATTTTCATATCATGAAAGGATATTTATATCATGAGAGGATAATTAAATTAATGTGATCTAAACAGGCAGAATAATGCTTTTAATACTCCTTCGTGAAAACAAAAAAAAGCCAACATTTAAAAAATATTCCTAACTCAATTCAAGAAAAACATTCAGTGCCACATTCAGCAAAAATTATACACCTCCAAGACTTGTCCAACTGCTTTGAGCTGGGTTTTGCAGTTGTTATTACTGGCTTTTAACCTGTTATTTTAGTAGGTACTTGCCATACATTTATAAAGTAAGAAAATCTGATGGGACTTGTGCTTCAAAAAGAAAGGTTACTATATTCTTTCTATGCCTTCACTCTCTGAAGCCAAACCCTAACACCTATAAAAAGCCTTGGGATTTTATGATAATTATCCCAGTCATGGCTTGGGGTTTTTCAAAAGATTATGTTTGTTTCTGCTTTTGGAGCTAGGCTCAGGCAGCATCTGACACATCTTTGTGGCAACTTCTCACAAGTGCTGCAAAGGAAGAAACAAAAGGGTACTGATTTAGAAATAAAAAGAGAAAGTATAATCCGATTCTGCAACTTTATGCACTTTATCTTCAGATTTACAAAGACTGAATTTTCTTTTCCCGGAGGATTACTTTCCAGATACCCCATCTGATCTGGCAATGTTAGGTCAATTTTATGCTGATTTTATGGGTGAGAGGATGAGAATCACTCAGAAATAGCTGTTGCTACAGCCGGCTGACAAACTACTGAGTTTCTCCTCGGTTTCTTTTCCTAACAGACTTTTTGGGACAAACGCTTTGCGTCAAGTCTAAGTAAATGTAGCAGTAAGAGAAAATTGTTAAGTGCACACATAAAATAGTTTGTGTGTTGCATGTGTAAATAGATATATATGCTTGCACAAGCATCACTTCTTCCTATGCCTACTGCATCCAGGAGAGACATCTCTCACAAAAGTACATCTTAGCACATGCCACCAACGCTTGAAAATTCCTTTGCTAAATATCCTACAGCACTGGAGAGTACATGTCCCAAGTGTGAATTCCACACCACTGCGAGGCTGCAATCCATGCACACGCTGCTGGTCATAACTTGTGAAATTTTACTTACTCAACTACTTTTGCATCATTTGTGATCATGAAAGTCTGTCTATACATATTTTAAAAGAAAGCTTTTTTTAATAAGATTCAGAAAGAACCAGTTAAGCCCCTGGGGGCCACAATTAGAAGCAGATGCAACTCTTGATACAAGTCAGAAGAGAGACAAGCATGGAAAGGTTTGTTGAGGGACCAAAACTTAGAGTACAGTATACTTGATACAAAGAGAAAAGTGCTTAAAAAGTGCAATGCTTAAAAACAAAAGTATTCAAAATGCTGCAATCTAAAACTGCTTGACAAGAAAAATGCAGGCAAGTATGATATATACTAAGAGAAGAGGAAAACATATGCATATCCTCAAGGTAATTCCTCTCCAAAAATCTATTCCCATAGAGGTAACTTCATAAAGCATGTCGTCTGTATTTTTAGGAAAACCACTTCTAACACATTTTAACTTCTGTAACAAATCCAAGAAAATATAAAAGTACTATTTCTCATGACAGAGTAGATTAGAGAAGTAGTGCATTCGGAACTATGAAAAAATAAAGAGAAAGCTTTCTGAGTGGTAATCTTCACAAAAATTCAGTAGTTAAATATACTCTAAAAATACTCTTCACAATCATTAAGCTTGCAGATTACAAACATCACCCAAAAATACAGCAGGATAAGCTAATAAGCACACATTCAATTTGGTAATGGAACAGAAATTACAAAACACATGCTGAGAAACATCATCTCAGGTAATTCTCTTGATAGCAAGAGAAAATAATTTCAGACAGAACAACACAGCTAAGGTAAAATGAAACGGATTAATTAAGTAGTCCAATATTCTGCCTGGAGAGGAGGAATCTTCATCCCTGTGGGTTTTACAGACCAGGACAGACAAAAGGACTGCCAAGTAGAGTTGGTCATGTCTTGGGACAGAGGAATGGACTAGACGACTGCTCAGTATCCCTCCAGCTGCATTTTCTCTGATGCTGTAAAGATATTCATTGGAAAAAAGCTGTCAGTGGAGAGGGGAAAGAAGAGACTGGGGCCAGGAGTTATGGGGGTGGAGAACAAACACAGTGAGGAAAAGGAAGGCAGCGAAGGAAAGCTTACTGCAGACAGTTCTTCTTTCTTGTCTGGAAAAAAAAGAAGTTCCAGATTGTTTTTCTTACATGAACACGAGAACGTGATTAATAAAGCTGAAATGATATATCATTACCCCAGGGAACCGCTTTATAAACACACATTTAAGCAATAAGCAGTATTGATTTTGTTAGAATAAGTAGTTTTCAGCAATAAAAAATTAGTTCTCTAAACCAAGTTTGTAATACTGCTATTGTTCAAAGGCAAAAGTCTGCAACATACTTAAAATAATTTGACAGAAACCCACAACAGTAATTATAATGATGCTTTCGTATCAATATAGTATTTTATTACCACAACAGTGATTCAGAAACAAAATAAGAGATGAACCATAACGTGCAACACAAGCATTTTCACAGATGAAATCATCTGATGAAAAAAACAGTATTCACATAAAAAGATTACTTCTTGCAAAGAAAGACTTCTGTATATCATATTAAAATCTTCTTGTTAACAGTTTCATACATGAAGTGCCAGAGGTGCAGCAGGAATGGGAGGCACTGCTGTCAGGAAGATCTGAGTGCGACAGTGGTCTTCAGCTCCCAGGTTTGGGGGATCAAAGCGGAGCACCCGCCAGCAGCTGGAGGAAGAGCAAGATGCCACGGAAAAGGGGGGGAAGAAGGGAGTTATAATATTTTCCAAGCATCAGTAATCAAAAGAAATAACAAGGACAAAATACATTGAAGCAACTTCATAAAAAAAGTGAAACTAAGGAACACTCGCTAACTTCTCTGGCACTTAAAACCTGTCAGATTAAAGACAATATGCAAATGAGGGTGCCACTGTAGAAAATACTTGAAAGTACACTTTTATGCAAATCATGTAGTCCACGTATCTTTTTTGCTCATCAAAGGAATACCGAAAGAAACTTCTACAGGACCGTAAAGTCTGTTCTTACTCTAACTATTCCACAGAAAGCTTATTGCAGAATGCAACCACACTCTTAGTCTTTTCATGAAAGCAAAAGAAAATGTATTTACAAAATTATATCAAGTCTTAACAATCCAGCACCTTCAACTTCTTTACTCACACTTTACCCATTAACGTGCCTTCCTAAATTGCCACCACAGTTTCAAACAGTTGCTACTTCAGCAAACAGCAAATGAACACAAGGCAAAAAAATGCTGCACCAAAACACATACGTTCCCCTGGAAAGCCAACTACTTCCAGCCAAAGACCTGTAATATTGAGTGCTTGACCATTGACAATTTTAAGAGTTAAATACTGACACTTCACAACCACGTCAGTTACAGAAAAATGTTACCAAGTTTCAGGAATTACCTTTGCCAGCTTTTCCTGCTATATATTAATACACTGAGATTTTTCTGGGTGTCTAGGTGCTTACACAGTAACCTCAGCAGCACATTTGAGTGAGGTGCTGAACCTGGACTCGCCTTTCAAAATAAGCCACAGCACGGCCACAGCGCAGGAGCCCGGTGTCTCCTACCACCTTTCCCTTCCCCAAACCAGTGGCCTCTGCCTTGTCTTCAACTGATTGCAAAGCTTATACCCCGTTTTGAAAAATTATTTAGGCAGTGAAGGTACCGGACTCTCACTGGCATTGAGGGAGATATTTGGAATGTGTGACTTTTGACAGTTTTCCTTTCAATTTTTCTCATACAAAGTAAAGTGTGAACTAAATGACAACAGCGTCAAACAACACACACTAAATACTGCCCTTTAAGAAAGGGAAAATGGAAAATAACATTTTAGTAGCCTGCCTCAGTTACAGTCACAATAGCTGTCACCTGTAAGTCTTCGTCACTGCACATTTGCAAATCAGAAATGTGATTTTGATATCAGTGCCTTTTCAGTCAGGTTCAGAAACATAATTACAAAGACTGACTCCTCACAGGTAAGACGAAAACATCTTCCTCCCGCAAGCAAGCTTTTCCTAAGGAAACTGCTTTTAACTGTAGCTGAACATAAGCTGTGCAGGCTTTCAAGTAAACTGAAAACTGTATCATGGTTTAAAATAATTTCTGTTGGACTTATGCTTGAAAAAATGCCCCAAATTACAAGTAACCCAAATTACTCATGGACTTATCAAGTGGCTCAGAATTTAACTGAATCTTTTCACAGACATGTAACTTACTAAATGATTTCAGGATACCAGTGCTCACACCACATTTGTGGAAATTCAGAATTTTGGTTCTAATAGGTGGGAAAACAAAGAAACAATCCACAACTGTAAGAGTCACTCAGTCTTTAAACAAAAACCACACACAGCACATTCTTCTCTACTCCACGCAAAAACAACTCGCATTTGAAGTCAGTGGGTCCAACTCAGTCGCTACTTGCAGCATTACAACGTCACAGCAACTCCACAGCTTTTACATGCAGGTCAGTACTACCCCAAAGTGTTAACAGCTCACAATCCATACTGAGATGTGTGAATCTGACGTGTGTACATCGCACTGTAAAGCCACACAATAGATTTACTGATGGCAAAGTTTACCATAGAATTACTTTCAAGTATTTCTACTTTTAACTTATGTGATAATGGTTCCTCAAAATACTCAGAAAGTCAAGGATGTGAAAACAGTGCGCAAATATTGAACTCCAACTAATCACGTGCAAGGTTCAGCCTACCATGCTGCAGAGATGCGGGGCTTTGTCTGACGGTACTACAGGTTTTGGACCTGACAGTTCCTCTGATTTTTCCAATTTCCCCGTAACGCACTCAAACTATGCAATAAGTACTTTTTTTCTTTTATGAGCAAGTAGTTGGTTAAAACTTCTAGCCACAACTTGCCATCTCCTTCAGAGCTGCAGGTCAATCCCTTTTTGCCCAAGAATTTGTTACCACTGAAGGACAGAGCAGTAAGTCATTTCAGCTAACTAGGAACAGAAAGAAAGGGTCATTTTGGCTGCAATGCTATTAGCCATGCATCAGGATAAAACCTTAATCAGGGTGAGAGTTCATTGCACAGATAGTTCACAGATAACATGAATATGTTCAGCCTTCATTTGGTCTCTTTGCAAGATAAGCAGGAGTTTCTTTTACCTGCTAAGTCTTTAGAATGAGCTTGTAAAGTGTGGCAACAATTGTATGCCTTTTTGAGCTGCAGTGTTATTTTTAATTTTCCTATTTTTAACTTGTAATCATGAGTGAATTACAGCTCATGAAAATGAGGATCGAAGAACTAAGGTAGCAGAAGAACAAGCAAGTGAGCACCATATATGCCTTAATTCATTGCTAATGTTCGAGGAAGGTTTACAAAACAAAATACTTCTGTCCTGCTGTCACTGGGTCTCTTGTTCAAAGAAGTTTCAACAAGACAGGCTGTGCAGTGATCTAATGAAATGAACAAAAATGTGTGAAAGAGAATGATCATAATTGTATGTTACAAAAACATAGTTTCAAATTCTCTATCTTTATCCTGCCTTCATTCTCCCATTACAATTAACGTTGTCTATATGAAATTCAAACCTTTCACGTTTTGCTTACTGGCTGTGGTAGGGAGGGATGGAAGTAGAGCAGCACTGGCAACCGGGACCTGGCCTGGCTCTTTCCTACTCCTCAGAACATCTATGGCAGCACAACTGAAATACATCTGACTATGAAAGCTTTAATTATATCAGACAACATTTCATAATTTTATATACATACCAATCTCCTACAAATTCAAACAATCATAAACATTCTCAGTTACACAAAGCTCTAAAACCACAACAGTCACGTTGATTAGCCATAGCCTACATATATAGTTTGCTCTATGTGTAAACAGTTTACAGGTTTACAATAATCAAGATATCTTTTAAAAATATATATTTTCTAGCTTATTCTGATTCAATGTTCATTTTTATCTTGGTTGCTCATGATACATTAAACCAGAATAAAGATGAAGGAGCACCGATCAATAAGCACTAATTTTTTTTGCCTTTCTTATACTAAATCCATTTTAATACCACTGGGGGGAAAAAATAAACTCATCAGTCACCTGATGGAGTAATTCAAAACTTAACCAAACAGGGCTAATGGGTGAGAATTGAACTGAAAACACCTTGACAAAGAAAGCAATTTCTTTTCTTCGCACTCCTCAGAAGCTGTGGGTGATCACTGTAATCGAACCATCAACAGCAAGGGGTCATCTGTCCCAAGGGCCCTCCATGTGAGCAAGAACCAACAACAAAAAATTTTAGAGGCTGGCCCACATGCATTCAGCCCTGATTTGTCTAGGACAGGCAGCATGCAGCTGAAAAATCAATGTTTTGACGTTTTCCACATACCAATCCTTAAAAGTCAACACTAAACTTTTCGATAAGAACAAAACACAAGAGTAGGTTAAGAGGTTGCTTACAGAAAGATCAGTGTTACTCCAACAGCTAATAAACCTCTAATCAGCTGAGATTCTCACTCTACCATGAAGCACTCATGTTTCAGCATCTGACAGCCATGGTCAGGCCAAAAGAGTACATAAAACAACCTTTACACTAGCACTGATGTTACGAGTCCCCTCTAGTGTTAGTCTGCACAGCTACTGAAGATATTCCAGTCATTCACCAAACCACTTATACAGAATCCCCAAACCTTGGGTTTTTTCCATAGAAAACAAAGAAAACATTAAGAAACGGTCTCCCAGAAGTTTCCGAGCCAGTGACCGCACACAATGCATGCTGAGAGCAAGGGGCTCAGGCTGACCCAGCAGAGGCACCGTGGCTTTGGCACCTGATGTCCTGGGGAACAGAGACCCCTCTGATCCTCACCAAGGACCTCCCAGGACAGGAGCACAGGCTCCACGGCACATGTCTCCCAGGGATGCTCCCAAACCGGGCACTTTTCCCTTGCCAAGCCTTTCAAAGGGGAAAAACACACACAGCGGAAGGTTACTCCAATTTATTTCTTTGGTGTTTTCCCACTGGAAAATGTATTGATCTTTTAGTAAAACAAACTGACACAGCTGCACCTCTCTGCACCTTTCTCTCTAACTGCTTCAAAGCTCTGAAGAGTCACAAAGTAGTAATAGAGGGCAGCAAGAAAAAAAAATTTATATTCTTTTTTGTTCAGCTTCATTAACAGTATTTGTCCCTCTTTGCTTCAACAGAGCTAGAACGTGGGCCCAGCGAGCAGCACAACACGCCAGGAATTAGAAAACACATGCTCTGATTTTCAGTCCTGCCAGTTACCTGCTGCACAACCTTGAGTAAGTCATTCCAGGTTACCACATACTGTGAGGTCTCGGGAAAACTAATTCTTTTTGATTCAGAAGAACATTTACATGCATAAGAAAATGACATTTCCATGCAAGCCCAGGGTTAGTTATTTTAAAGCACGTGCCACACATACACGTAGGACAAGTAAAAGCAAATCGAAGGGTTTTCTCACAGGTGTTTACAGTTATCAGGTCAAAATTCCCAATTATTTACCAGAGCGGAATCAGTAAAACAGGGGATGTAAATGGCATCCCAATATACGTAAAGACGCTGTAAACAGAATGGTACTGTGTCTTGCTGCCCTGGAGGTGGGAGATCTGGGTTCCAGTCTCTATGGATTACTAATCCCAAAGCACATTCAATAACCAGGAAACTCTCCAAGACATTTCTTGTATCATGTACTTCAGTCATAAAACAGAAGAGTTATGTTTCTCTACTGATTTCTAAAGTACTATTTATTCAGAACAGCAAAGTAGGAGGGTGATGTAGATGCATGATTTCAATTTACATCCCATTACAAAGTAACTGTGATGTGGCTGGAGTGCAAAACTATTTTATCTTATGAAACCTCAATGCCTGATGCCTGCTTCGTCCAGTGGAATCTCAAATAAATCGTGCACAAAATATTGAAAACTAATTTAATAGTATGATGATAGCAGACAACATATTTCACCCTAACAGAAAAAGTTAAAGTTCAAAACAACATGCTGCACTCGCACGTCCCACATGGGGTCAGAACTCAACACATCCTTTGTAAACTGAGCCTTTCCAGAAGGCAAGGTCAGAAGCCTTCTTCTCCCATTTCAGCAGTCTCCATTCAAACTACCTGTCCTAAAAGTACAAGAATGTATGTCAGAAGAGTTACATCAATGAAGGCACCCTGCAAGGTACAAAGCTACGCTGCTGGGTGGGAGCCCAACCCAGGCCCGGCTGCCTCGCTGATCAGAAAGCCAGGGTACACCAGTCAGGCTGCAGGCTCCGGCTGGTCAGTTGTCTGGTCACAGAGGCAAAGAAGTGGCCCAGAGAGCAGTTACTGCCACTCAGGGTAGAAAGAGGAGAGGAAACAGACCTGCACACACTCAGAAGAGCAACGGGGTGTTTGGGGATGGGCAGATAAGGACTAAGGAAGTCAGTCAGTATTACAGAAAGATGGGCCATCCATATGTTTAAACTGAGTATTTCTGCCTCTTAAGTAATGGAGGTCTTAATTTTACTTTCCAAAGAGCATTACTGCAGAAAGAAGTGAGATGAGAATGGGGAAATCATAAGTAATGCGTGTGTATGCACCAGATATACAGCAGTCAAAAATATTAGCAAAGGAGAAAAAGATAGTATTATTATTGATGTGAAAGAACAAGGAATTACTTATTAACAAATCAACAACACCATAAATTAAGGTTATGTCTCATCTAAAAACATCGATTTACCAAATAAATCTGATGCTAATATTTCAGAATGCACCTATAAACCTGCAGAACAGTAACAGCCGTCACACAGAATGCACAAGAAGCTGAAACACATGACACCACATGTAACATTATGTATTATATTACATTATTCTATAAGAAATTTTTCATAAAAAGGTCTCCTCTCAAACACTGCCCTTCTCATTGCACAATTTCCCTGTGTTCAGTAGTTGCATGAGAGAATCAGATGCTATTATGTCTTCCACATGTTGCAGGGGCTGTATGATTCTAGCATCCATTTTTTATTTATTTCTCCAACTTCTTCCTTGATGTAGACCATTAGACAAACCTCGGGTTACCTACAAGCCCTACATCACTAACCACTTCTAGTCATTTCACACCCATGCTCTGTCCTCCCGTATGTTCGCCTTCTCCACCAGTAAGGCAGTACTGCTGCCATGGCTGCACATTCACCACAGGAAGGCTTAAAAGGATGATCTGAATGATCAGTACGGTTGGGAACAATTTGGTAGCTACCTGGAGCTTCCCCCTTTATTTTTTCCTTTCATTTCTGAAAACAACAGGAAATTCAGCTCTAGGAGAAACAGTTGAGCTCTACTATGTATGTGAAACCTAAACCAGCAAGGGTGTACACTTGAAATGAATGCTAAAGGCTACTGATTTCTGATCTAAACACAAACTTAAGTCATGACCAGACGGGCCCCAAGAAAATACCATTGTCTCACTGGTCATTTATCAGGAAAACAAAAAAGCTACGAATACTAGGAATTAATCACAGGTGCCAACTGTCTTCATAAGGCATAAAAATGAATTTTCAGATGAAGTATTAAAATGTTTTCAAACAAATTCTTGTGCTAAAATACACTATGCTGCAGAAGAAACAAATCATTAACCACACATGTGCACTTCTTATCAAGAACAGTTCAATATGCAGCTAGATAAAAGAGAAGTTGCTTTGCTTTAAGATAACTAATTTCATTTTTTTTTATTAATGAAGTCTAACCATAGTCACCTGCATCAACAATTTCATAATCAATGGGATATGATGTATTTGTAAATTATGTCTATATAAAGTAGGGTATCTCATTATAGCACCTTTTTAATTAATTGTTTTGATAATAAGTAAGAAAACATAGAGGGTACGAAAACACTACTGCACCTTTCAAGTAGAAAGACATACTCCCTCTCAAGCAAGTCTCAGATAACTACTCTCTTATCTTGAGCCTGTCATCACGCTGATGAAAAAAATCAGCACACTTGCCAGAGCAGGGAAAATCCACTCATTTCTGAAAACTGAAAAGACTAAAAATAGATTTGAAAAATTATGGATGTGCAAATATCACATCTTAATTTTAACACGTTATCTCAGATTACTTGTTACTGCTAAAATTCTTCATTCCTACCAAGGGGACTAACCTGCTCCAGACAAAACAGGAGGCCTGTGAGCTGGGTGTCTTGTCCTCTTATGTTGAAAAGCACATTCAGGACAGAACTGGAGCCTAAAGCTCCATCTGCCCACAGAGGATTTCTGTTCCAGGTAGGTAAATTCCACAGAATAACATTCTGCTTGAAACTGTAAAGCATGCCTCCTTTGTTCAGGGAAAAGGGACAATTAAGATTCCAGAAATAAAATCCTGTTCTAGCTCAAGTCCATGCTCGTTTGCCATTTGCTTTCCCACGACCAATATACCACTTTAAGATACGCATGACTTAGAAACTTTATTTTTGACATATAGAGTAATTTTTATCATGAAGTTTTCTACCACTGTAGCAACTAGTCAGAAAAAAAGAACTTAGCAAGGAGATATGAATTACGTACAGCATTAGTTTTAACCCACTTTTTTTCCTTAAAAAAGACATGTTGCATGAGATACTATACCAGAACATGACAACATCACCAGTCATCTTTCATAAGGTACAGAAGAGGCTTAGATTGCTTTTAAAGATTTCAGAAGAAATAATTACAGGGGAGGAAAAACTGTATCTCGTTTTCCAAATTCAAATACAAGATACTGGAAGGTCACCTACTCTAAAATGCATAAACCTTTTAACTTCTGATGCTTCCCCCCAAGGGCAAAAATGTCAGTTGTTTTGGTTGAGAACACCATTTTATCCCATCAAATTTGAAAAGCCTAAAAGGTCACAATTCATACTGAACGCCGCCCACTGAAAAAGTTACAAAACTAACCCATTAACAGCAAGGCAAATGGAGTATAATGGGTTATTTATTTTACTTTCACTTAATAGCTATAGGAATCACCTGCACAGGTATGTCCAGCAAGAGCCACAATCCTTTATTTCATTTAAATTTGATTTATTAAACAACTCTGCAGATTTGATAAGCTCTCCACTAAAACACTGTATTTTGAAATCAGTAAACCCAAAAAGTGTTTCTAAGGATTGTAAAGAGAATGAAGAGTCTTCTCTCTCATTTGAAGGTGTGTCAGATCATGGAGGTACACTTAGTAATACCTTTCTGAGGAATTTACCCCTATATAATTAAAAAAAAGAAAGATGGAGGTCTATGTGAAATTGAGACACGAAGGATTACGCTCAGCCAAAGGTTAGAGGAAGCATGATGTCTGAGGTTGTGCTATTTCCAAGCATAAATAAAATGAAGCACGTACCAAAATATATGTCCCCGAGTGCTCAGAAGTCCTGCCACTGGCTGACTGAGGAATGCTGGTGGTTACTGATCACTTCTCTTAATGCAAGGGGCCTAAAGCTGTCCGGGTCATAAGCAAATGTTTGAAGATGTGACATGTGAAGAGGGTCAACAACAAAGCCTAGCTTTAATCCTTTTGTGTGAAGCAGGAAGAGGAATTTACCTCATATATAAAACACATCTATGGCCAGTGAAGTATGAAACTTCCAGAGGTGCACAAGCAAGGCATTATGTCTTCTTTGCTTTTTTGCATGCTGGGAGAGACTGGGAGGGAGGAGAGTAGTGCTTCTCATGGGCTGGATGTAGTGAAGCACAAGGAATGGTTGTATGCCAGGCAGGGAGCTTTAACACACCAAGTATATTAATCACTGTTGGTATCTTCTGCCAGCCTGAGTCAAGAGTAGCATAACCAATTAGTCCAAATGGGTGGACCTGAGAATATGGGAGGCTTAACTATTAGTTAACATAACTTCCATCATTTCTAATTGGATTGCCACTAAATTCCCAGCACTGATAATACCAAAATGAGATCAGAGGGGAAAGCCTCCATATTCCCTTTGCACAAAGATTGGAAACAGCTCTCCCCTGCTGTTGTACAATAGCACTGACCACCCAAAGACCTGTGGCATTAACTAAAGAGACCCATCTCACTGCCTGCTGAACATGTGTGAGGAGGTTATTACTGTGATACTTCTTTACGAACTTCAAAAAGAACAGTCCAGAAACAGCGGAAACAGTTAAATGGCCAAATGCTAAATGATGTTAATTTATGCAAAGGAAGATTAAAATTTTAAAAAAAAAAAAAAAAAAAAAGANGAGAGCAGAGTAACTGTACTTTCAAGGGTTGCTGAAAGATTCAATTTTCATTTGGGGATCTCTTTATCAAGCATTTGAGAAGAGCGCACTACGCAAGCTCCAAACTCTGTAGCAATGCGCAGCTAAGCCAGCATACATCTTCAGACTCACTTGCATCCCACCAGAACTCCTGTAACCATTCCTGACACTCATTTGCTTGACCCATTTTTGATAAACAAAGGATGGAGTACTTGAAGTATTTTTCCCCCTTGTTCATCCCATTCTTCGGTAGTCTCTTATTTTATGGTCAGAGGTTAAACTGCTGACCTCTCACCTTCAAGGCAAGTTTTTCCCCCCTTCCATAAAAGGTTTTTCACAGTGTGCAGCATTCGGATTAGCCCCTATCCCCCTGAACAAAAGCTATGCCTTTGTACTACTGGTTTGGGCATGGAGTCCGTACATCAGAGGAAGCTGCTCCTACTTACCATTCACAATAACGATATTGTGCGGCCCCTCTAAGGCCTCGTCTCTCAGTGTCTAGACTTTCACCCAACCAGCCAGCACAAAGAAAATCCTGTAAAGCACTCAACTGAAAATTAACTATGGTATCCTGTTGTGAACCTGATGAAGACGTTATTTGAACATACGGTAAAACTTTCCATTGTTTAACATAAAGATAAGAGAAAAACTTTTAGAGCCCTAAGCTTTAAATAGTCATAGGGATCAATTCATTCATGGGTCAGTTAATCCATTTTATTAGCAAGAAGCTATTGCTTATGTGTGTCTTTAAAATAATACACAGATTATTAAATTATACTCAAGCGCCTAGCATTCTGGATATCTACAGAGCCTAACTTTATACTTACTAAGTATACACTAAGGCAAAGCTCAAGACATAGGAAGGTAAGTGTGTCTTCCAGAATTAATTGAAAGTATAGCATCAGTATCGCTCACTGTCCCAGTTATCTTCAGCAATTGAAATAACAGAAGTACAGCAACAGAAATATTTTATGCTTTGCTGTATGGAACAAGACGTGTAAGTGCTCAGCACCACTTTTCATCAAAAAAGGAGAACCCGGGCAAGAAAGGGTATCTGTAAAGTTAGAGTGCAAATAAACCATGGGATTTTCGGGGGGGGGAGGGGCAACCCCACAGAGCAATGACTTGTATTTTGCTTCTTTGTAACACATGCATTTCTGTAGCATAAATTATACACAGTGACAAGAAAGTTTAGTGAAGTGGACTAACAGTAATAAAAATATATTCTTTCATCTTGAGAAAAAAAATCCACAAGCAGGCCAGAGAGGGAAAAAAAACCAAACCACACACACAACACCACAACTAGATCTGAGCAATATTTTAATGTTTGAATAAGCATATGATATATTGTGAATCACTGAGAAGAATTTATTATTGCAGACCAATAGATGTTTGCATCTTTGCGGAGTTCTTATGGCCTCTCTTGAGTGTGTATTTTGGAAAGAGTTCCCAGGGCTTTGCTAGGAGAATAAGCTGCAGCCAAGGAAATGCATCTCTCACCAATTTCACCAATCTGCTTTGAAAAGAGATCCAGAGTGTCTCAAAATAAGAGGCAAACTGATTGCTGTTTGGCATAGGTTGCCTGGCTGGGGGAATGTGAGGGTGTTTACTTGGTTTTGGGGTTTTTTGTTTGTTTTTTAAAGCGTGTTTTGTGATGAAATAAGAAAGTGTGAAACCATCCTTGTCCTAACAGGAAAAACAAAAAGAAAAAAAAAAAAAACACCCCACATTTATCCCTTACCAGCTACCCCACAGGTGCTGGTCATGCCAGCATTATGTGGAAAGCAACAGCACTTGAGAGCCTGGAAACAGACGTTACCGTAACTGCAACGCCCCAGGATGGGAATGACAGCAACCTCAATTCTCTCAACAGGTAGAAAAGGTTGGATTTATGAAGGCAGCAGAAAACAGGAGATAACCTTCTCCGTCTTCACAGAGTATCAGACATCAGGCACACGCCACCGTCTGTCTCTGCCACACAGGACAGTCGTGCTTAGGAAGCCCAAGTATTTTACTGTTCCTTGTAATGCCCTTTAAAAAAAAAAATCCCGCACAGGATAGCTGCTGTCATACCTACAGACTGCTAGGTGTTAACATCTTTAGGTATAAAAAAATACTTAAGTCAACCTCTAATGTTTTTTAGGCTCTGTGATCTTTCCTAAGACTGACCATTGTACCACTTACCAAGGAGACATGTATTGCATGCTACAGTCACCAGCAGCAACCCCTGCTGCACTACAACAGCAGCACAAACACCCTCAGGCTTGTACTGCACTACTTTTACTTGGAGTTATCATACCTAAATCCCACCATATTATCACTAAACTCCAGAAGTGATACAAAGAAATACTAATAAAGAGGCATTTAATATAATTAAATTGGAAAGGAAGATAGTTGCCTTCTACACCACAGATCGGATACGCCTTCCGCTCCACGTCCACTGCACTCTGCCTTCTCTGCAGACAAGGTCTTCTCAGTGCAAGATAGCAATGGATGCTCAACTCGATATATCAACATTCAATTTATTTTTAAGAGGGATTTCTCAAAGAAGAATTTAAGGACATTAAATTCAAAACTATAGAATAACCATTTTTCTCTGAAGGTGAGTAGCGCTACACAGGAACCTCAGCTTCCTGAAACAACACAGCTGCCACAAAAGAACAACAGAGGATCTAATACTATAATCCTGCTCATGGTACCAAAGAACTTGCTTGTTTATAGATATTCACTGTGAGTGTGATTCAACAAGATGTACATTTTCACACATACGTAGGCCAGTCTGAGAGGATATATGCAAACTGATTTTAGATAGACAAAACATCTGAGAAGGGACAAATCCAGAGCATTAACCCAAGAGTATGACATTAGAAACAGATTTATCTTCTTACAATTCATTACTATTTTTAGTTCTAAACCAGGTTACTGAGAGGAAAAAAAAAAAAATACTAACATGGGAGATTTAAAAATCAGAACACTTTGAAATTCTCTCTGTGGCTCGGAGTAAAAATCCAAAAATTCTTCTTCCTATACTGAAAATACGTTTTAGGCCATTTTTATATTCTCTTCTCTGACCTCACTTTTAGCACCACAGCATCATACCAAACAGGAGAAAAATACTCTGAAAAACTGCACTACATGAGATCAGATGACCTACTGATTTGAAGCTTTAGAAAGAGACATAGAACTCAATAAGTTGTGGTTTGGGCGTGGTGATGTTTGGTTTTATAACTCTATTTATTTATAATCTTGTTATAAAAAAAAGCAGTAACAATAAACAGCAGATTCTCCACCATGGGTAAAAGTGATGAAACACTTGTTTCCAAGAATGGGGAAAAAAAAAAAACCCACACCAAACACCAATTCTGAATGATCGCTCTGCTGCTATAGAAATCTGTAACACGATGACACCCTGGACACTTCACACAGTTATGACCACTCTCTCCCCAAAAACCAAAAATGATTAAGAGATGAATACAAAAGGATATATCATAGGTATGGAAAAGCACTAACTCATGGTCAGGCTCAACAAATTATACTCTTCAGGTTAGAGAGCTGTGGGGGGATAAAAGATCACCCATGGCACAAGTGAAGGTGAAAAGGAAATAATTAGTCCCTATTTCTTGTAATACAAAACCTATAATCCAAATGAATCAACAGCAGCGGGTTTAAAACAAATGGAAGGAAACTCCGCTCACAAACTCGGTACCGCAAGCCACAGACAGGACTGCCCCAGAATGCTGCGGAGGCCAAGGGTATAAAGGGGGCTCAAAAACAAGTTTACTTGCACAAGACAGGCCCACTGTTGGCCACGAGAAAAAAATGACAGCTTTAACCAACTTCCAAACCTAAGCAGCTGACCATGGGTATGCACGCCAGAGAAAGGAAGATGGCATAGACCAAGGTGGGCTCCGGCAGTGACACAGGGCACACGGTGCCCACTCCTGCCACCACCAGCTGCTGCACATGGGTGGGGGAATGAACTCCTGCGAAGCCCGCTCCTGGTTTTTCTTCTCTGCCTAGAAAGCTAGAATCTGTATTTTGATACATTTTCCATTTTTCTTTCCATTAGAAATACAAGAATGTGGAGTCACACCAGGAACGTGGCCGCAAGGAGCGGGTCCCGTGGTGCAGCCCTCCAAACCCTTTCAGTCAGGCCCATCCCCTTTCAGCCGCGCTGAGGAAGGACAGAGCAGTTTTCACACAGGCAAAAGCGGGGCCTGACGCTTTTGGAGACCACTTCGAAATGAGTAATGGTTTAGTTTTGAATCGATGCAGGAAAGAAGTGGCATCCAGTGCAGGAAAGGATTCATATTTTAGACTGGGGGTTCAGGTGTTTTGTTCCAAGCAGGCAGCATTGTTTTCAAAGACTGCATGCTGAGTTCCTTGCAGCAACATCAGACCTATTTTAAGCTGCCAGATCTGGAAAACAGAGTTTAGCACATCTCAGAAGAAATTTTCTGGATAACTCAGTCAGATTCACGTCATACTGGCCAGTATCACCAAAGCACTGAATTGCAACATCTGCTGTGGCTAACTTCATGTGGTTTTATTAACAAGTGTTTTAACAGTTATGTGAAAGGGGACATATGCCTTCACATAGATATCACGTATGATGCCTTCACATAGAGATCACATGCATTAAACAACAAGGAATGCACAGATAACTCATCTGCAATGAAAAAAATCCCAGAATCTTTACTTGTCCTGATGATGAGAAGCAGCATCTCTCTTTTGCACAGAACTGCTGAAAGATACATTTTCAAACACAGAAGTCTAATTTAAGAATACACTTCTGTTGTTCTTCAAATTACAGAGCATCCCTTAACAAAAAGCCTCAGTCACAACTTCCTCCCACATACACTTACACCCAAAATTAAAACCAAAAATGAGAAGACAGCAAAATGAGGAACCAACTGCACTATGACAAGGGGAAACTTCATTAAGCTACCGAGCAAGATACTGAAATCTCATTTTTGATGTGCTAAGAAAAATTTCTGTTATAGACAGTTATAAACCAAACACACAAAACATGTTTAAGAATCACCCTGCACAGACGACTTGGTTGACCTACTTTGTCCTCTTCTTCATCTATATGCTATTGTTTACCATCTTGTTCATTCTTATACTTAGAGACAAAATTACTTAAATTGTTTTTCATTCCTGACCTACAAGCATATAATCAAATTAAAATCTAAACCATTATGCAACATGCACCACCCTAGAAGCACCACATGTAAGAAAGTAAACTACACACAAATGTACATCTAAAACCCTTCTTAACACTGACAGATACACAAAGAATTACTCATCTACTATCGCTTTTGGGCTCTTTAATCATTTTAATCTCAATTAGTCAGTTACTAAAACTGCTTCAAAAAATGGGACCTATAGTTCTACACATACAGAGGGATAAGTTTTTATGCCGTGGTACAATGCATGAGTCATTTCAAGTACCACAAAGCCCTGCAGCTGAATTTAAAAAGAAAAAGGTTACTGAATGTAATCCTCCAGTAATATTTGAAAACTACTTATGAAAATTCTGACTACAAACTGTTCATTTTTCCCCCCAAAAAAAGGCTCTGTTGGAATGAAACTCTAGGGCAGTTTTAAACAAACCTGCACTTTAGTGTTTGTTATTTCTTTGCTAAATACACAGGAAGGCTTTGATAACAAAAAGAAAGCATAGCAGATTCATCCATTTTTATAGTTCTTTAAAATATTGTTCTATTTTTAAATCCTGTGTTTTACATAGAAAGCAATACTGATCTAGTATTAACAGAAGCAATTATCAGATGCTCTGAAATGCTACAAACACATTATGAATGTGGCAAGTTTCAGCCTGAACTAACAAGACCTCATACTCCACTTCACTGCTCCCTGCACATTAACCTAGCTTTTACTGAATAAAAAGAAAGAAGCAAATAAACTCTGTTATCTTAAATGCAACGCATCTGTGTGGTACCTTGAACTCTCAGAACAGAGAGTTCAGCAATATTCTCCCCTCTAAAAACAAGGACATGAAGAGTGATGCTACACACCAGCGCAATCCTAATCTGCTCTCTCTCAAATCAGTCACTGCTCATTAGATTTTCTTCCCATATTTCCTAGCTGCTCTCCACATACCATGGGGAGCCATTCATCCGTTAACAGTCACAGAAACCTACTAGTTTTGCTTGGCCAGCTTTCTTACACAGTACAAGTTTAGAGAAGCAAAGCAACACTGGGTCCGTAGTATGAGGTGACAGGAGTCCTTTCAGCTTCCCCTGCCGCAAAAGAAAGAGGTGCCAAATCACACCTCTTTCTTGGCAAGGCATCCAAGCCCCTAATGGTAAAAGCAGAAAGCGGAGTGAGTACCATTCTCACAACTGCTATTCCTTGAAGAGTGACAAGGCAGTAACTGAGGATATGTTTGATGAGCTATGGGTAAATTGGCATGTAGTTTCTACCTATTAATTTACTGATTTCCCTGGACTATGAGTATCGTGAAACATCATCTTGTAAATGTGGTGTTGCATCAGGCAACATTAACTGTTTTAATGAAGCCTTTGGTAAATTTCCTACTTGAATAAAGCCTAGAACAATTTTCTTTTGGAAGTTACAGGTCAGCAGGAAGTTATAACTTTCACATAGATGTGCAGCTGAAGTGCTGCTGTGGTGCAAAGATTAAACAAGACTATGTATTGTTATTACCTTTTCAACAGTAGATATTACAGCACTTAAAGGAGGTCACAGTCACACTCCCCTCATATTTCATGATACAATAGCTTATAAAGAGGCTTTTTTTTAAAAGAAATGTTGTCTACTGCTTAAATATGTTTAAAAGGTTATACAGGAAATTTTCTCCGCTGTCTTGCCCACCAAACTCAGATTATTTGAGGTGAAATTGTTACTTAACCATAGACTTCACCCCCACTGGCTCGTGCTTAAAGGCGAGCTCATAAGAGGTGCTTTAACTACAGTCAAATACATTGCTAATTAAGGTTTTAGTCACCAATGAACGAAAACAAACTTAGGACATTTTATGATATTATAAAAATGATATTTCAAAAAATATTTACTTCAGGGACAGGAAAAGCTAACACTTAGGAAAATTATGTAAATTCTCTATAATGTACTTATATCTTGATTTCCAGCAATGAGAACCAGAATATATATGCCATTTTCTTCGTGGCAGTTTCAAGAGCGCTCATTCCCTCACTGTTACTTCAGTTACACCAACACAATTTCTGTGCAGTCATGCAGTATCTAAGACAGCTTTTGCTTTCTCGTAGCTGCCTATGGAAAGACAGGCTATAGAACAGAAGACAGTAACGCTGATCATTAGTGCCAGAAAACTACTACCAAGAAATGCACTGCGCTCAGTATTAGTCATTCATTTCAAACTTGAAGCGTCTATTTCCTGGAAAATGCTATTCAAAGACTTGGCTTTTTTTTTGCAGAACTTGTCTAATGGATGCTTATTAGCAGTAAAGCTCATTGATGTGGCCCTCAGTAATACATCACTCGGGCTTTCAGTGATGTGATCCTGGCTTTCTTCACTCCCCTTCGGGGGTGACTGGTGCTTGCACTTCCTACTAACACAGAGTATGTGTTTTACCTTTGTGCAACCACTTTTCTTCCCCAGTTTGGCTGAAGCTCAACATCAGCAAAGTCCAAAATGAATCTAGGATTATGTCTGGCCCTTACAATGTGGGGGTTTTNGATTTTCTATCCTATTAATAACCACTGAGCCATCTAGCCACAAGTTAGGAAGATATTTCATCTATTGTTTATAAAATGCTTTTCTTTGTTGACTTACTACCATTCAAAACCAGACTTGGTTGGTACTCTGTATGATACTATGGTTTGTACCACCATATCTTTGGTGTATGTGATCAGTTTTCTGGGCACCGGAATTTCTGGAGGCAGGGATTGCAGTTCATCATACACAAAGCAGATTTTATCCATGCACCTGTGCATTCTTTCAATGCCCATAACTTCTAACACAGCTACATATGAAAGAGCATTCTTGTTTTACTGTTCATGTATTTTATTTGAAGATAATTAACAATTATACTATAATGTCTGAGAATTTCAGATTCAAGGAGTCAATTAGCGTATCTCCATAAGCCACCATTTTCCATCGCTGCCACATAGTAAACATTCTCTTAAGAAGAACCTAATGAAGTTGAAAACATTGATTTCAAATTCGTCTTTCCCAGCCATTGGTGTTCAAAGTAGATCTGAGAATAAAATCTGGCTCTCTGCCTAACCCTGCATATTTGCAATACTCACATCGTTCCAGTATGTCTAGTTGATACATCGTAGAGTTAAACAAAATCCTCCAGAAATGTTGGTGAACAAAGTATGAATACAATGAGGTAATTAAACTTTAGAACTATTGATTTATATCTCAAATGTGGTTTCTTTGGTTTCTAAGACATATTATCTTCTTGTAACAGAGCAGTATTGCTCTGTCACAGGAATATTAATTTAGGATAAGACACAGCATACGCTATCATTTCTTTTTGTTTTACATACACGACATGACTTCTAATATTCCCATGAAACAGATTAATATATACTGCTAGGACTTAAGAAGAAAAAATTGAGGTTCTGGAACACCAATCAATAGAAAGCCGCTTTCTCACTTTCTGTAACACTTAACTGTTTCAACATTTATCTCAGATTAGGGAATTTGTACCTGTTTCATGATTTGCATTGTGTTCTGACCCTCAAGCACAAAGCTAATATATTAACTGCTATTTTAAGTAATATATACTGTTCTACATATCCAAAGCAACATTAACTAAATACAGGTCTAAAAAAAAAAAAAAAGATAAAAAAAAAAAAAAAAAAAAGAAAAAAGAAAATACCAAAATCCCTTTGGTCTCATTGCATACAAAGCACTTCAAAACATCACTTTGTTTGCAACTATTGTTTATGCTGTTATGGCACTTTCTGTCCTAGCAAGACTTTTTGTCTTGCTCACTGAAAGATTAATATTTCAAGATGTGCTGACAATTAGAACATACTGGTCATGCTTAGATGAATAATTTCTAGCGTTACAATACACAGGAGCAGAACTCCAGTAGCAGAAGTACTCTAGTAGCATACCAGTCAGTATCAAGTTTCTCTGTGATGATGAGACACAAAGCAAACAATGCACTTTTACCAGCTTATAAAATCCCATTATGTTTTTAAGACACAATGTGAGCAATTCTGATTTGGCTCCATACACAGCCCAGTTATGTTGCCAGCAGAAATCCCAAAGAACTGCATATACTAAGGGTATATATTTACTTAGACACAGATTGACTCTAAATCCATGTCACAATACAACTGTAACGAGCGCCTCCGCAACTGCCCTGAGTTGAATTCATTTCAAACTCTCTTTTACTAAAGTCATTAATGATGGCGTTAACTGGTGAGTGCACAGATCATTCCGCAATCCCAGGCCACAACTTATTGAAGTGACTGCATACACAGCCAAATTTTTATCCTAAATACTTCTGTCTCCCTTTAGATGGACTATTGAGCATTTTAAAACTTGGAGAGCGTATGAAGTACAGGCATTGTTCACCAGAAAGCCAAAATTTCTACTGGGTACTCCTTTTGCAGAGAACGTGTTATAACAAGGTATCTTCATCTTCACACAGATTACCACACAGAGTATCTTTCAGTTTACAACAGTCAAGCAATCATAGAAAGCACCACCAACCAAAACACCTGGGTAGGAGAAGCCATACAGATGGGTTCTGTGAGAACAAATGCTGTTACCAAGAAGTTTTCTGGGAAATGCAGAGAAAAGCAGTGTTTCAGAGCTGAGACACCTTCAGTCCCACGTTAGGAGAGTCAGGCAAGCCTACAGATTGAACTGAAGTAATATCGGGCTGGAAGCAAAGTACTTTTTCCTCTTTCCAGAGCTTCAAAGCATGCTGCAGTTTCAGCTCTTTCTCATCTATTTAAAATGCATGACGGAGATCACGTACCAGCAGACCAAGTTCATGTTCCCCAGCCACTGTCCACAGTCAACACTGATTCACCAACCCTTCTATTTCCAACCTTCACCCTATCTCACTTCCATTGAAAGTTCTGGTAGTTTATTTTTATCATTGTTTGATCTGGTTTATCCTTCCCTTCATCATTTTCCCCAATAGTAGGAGCTGAAAGGACTTCTGTTTTGTTCACTGTTGAGAACATAATGCAGATCTCCCCCGAGGATTGCGAGGCCTGACAAGTATTCTCAACGACAAAACAGTTTGCTAGATCTGTTAGCGTCCAGCAATGTCACACAAAATTGTTTATTTAAAAAGAAGATAGCCACCATCACTAGTTGCCAGAGAATGTAGGGCAAGCTTTAATTTATTATGGTTTTTAGTGCCAGTGAAAAATGTTTTCAGCCAGGCACTTTAGAGGTGGTTATCTCACGCAATTTTTTTTTTTTGTCATGCAGTTTCATAGCATTGATTTCTAACATCACAACCAGAATGCAAAAGAATACAATTCAAATTATTCTACGTAAAATACAGCATATTATATCAAGACTAAGAAAGAGAATTCTCTTTTTCATTTGTTTCAGCTAAAGTAGTAAGCGATTCATCTGCCGGTAGGGAACTAAAGCCTTTTTTTATCTGGCAATATTCTTAGCGGGGAGAAGATACCTAGAATATGAATACCAGCAAAACTCTTTCCTGGACACAAATTTTTTCAGAATTTCCCATGTTGTGTCACAACACCGTTAACTCTTTTCAGTTCTATGAATTACTGCATGATACCAATCTAGTATAATTGTGCTCTTTAGACAGAATTTTGCTTATACAAAATGAAAATTTAATCTATCTCCAGATGTGCAATGCCTTAAAGTAACCATGAGTGACAGGGATCTAACTTTGAGTATTCGTTTTTTTCCTTAAGAGCCAAGTTTTACTATATGAACAGAAAACAGGAAGGCACCAGCAAAGTTGTTGAACCCATCTCCTCAAAAAAAGTACAGGAGTTTAACATAACCCCGACACAATTCCAGCACTCAGAGTACCCTAGAAGCCCAAGAGCCATCAGGAAGATGGCAGAAGAGAGTAAGGGCATCCCTAGCTTTTTTCAGCTTCCGGAACTGGCAACACATTTGTTTCAACAAACCCAAAAAACTTGAAATTAATGCTCAGAGATGAAATAGCAGCCTATGCTACACTGCATGGCATGAAAATCCCACCAGTTCCTCCTTATCTGACCTGTGTGCAAAACATTTCCTGTCAGCTCCAGAAGCAGCCCCACCAGTTGAACGGCAAGCATACCCACAGAGCAAGCCTGCCAGGTGCCGCCAGAAGCAGGAAGGATGCTTACCTCACATGCTGCTTTTAGGGGTGCTAGCTATTTGAAGTAAAACACAAACAAACAGCAAACACACACAGCTTAGGAGCCAAATGACCTCCAAAGGATAGGAAGAGGATGCATGAATGATCAGCTCTTGCTAGCAAGACTCAGTTCCAGTAACTGTTTCCCTCTTGTCACTCTAAAGGCACAGTGGTTTCACTCCATTATTTCAAACTCATTACAGACCTCCAGGTAAGTTCACAACTGTCACACAATCCTTGTCTTTTACCTCTATGCTGCTACTTTTTCTTATTTTGCATTTAAACAGAACAAACACATTCACTGTAACACAAAACACTCTTACATTTGCTTTTTCATATTGCATCTTAACCCGAGGATATAAATATTATCATCATTCTTCAATAATGCAACTCCATTCCCAGAAACTGCTGCCTTAAAAATGTTAAGCTTTCCTTTGCAACTTCTGAGGGAAATGATGCTGTGCCTTATAACCATTACCAGCACAGCTTCTCTGTGTCAAGTGCAACTCTCGCAACACAGTTAAGTTAAATTCAACATTTAGCATCCGGTATTTAAATACAAAGACAGCAGATTTTTGCATTTAGCTTGTCCTTTAACAGAGCAAAAGAACTGCCTCCCCCCAAAAGCAAACATTTGACTCTGTCTACATGATGACACCGTAAATTTACAATATTAAGATGTGTTCTAGAATGGGTTCAACTGGTACAACAGTTATAAATCCTTGATGTGAACAGCATCTAAAGCCAGATGAATAGGAATTTCTTGTTCCCTATTAGAAGGTAAGCAGAAGTATTAATCATTCTTTGTGTCACTCTTTCCCATCCTGACTTTAAGGAAAAATGCAATGGTAAACCAGCTATGGCAAAATATCTTGGTTATGACAATTATGCCTCTATGATGATTAAAACTTGGCATTAATTAAGAAAGCTTGTAAAATATGTCCTAAAGTAAACACAGAAACCCTAACTAATATGCTACTTTCAGACAGAAGTTTGTAATTTTAGCTAGATTTTAATCTACATCTGAATACCCACTCAAACGTGTGAAGAAACCAGATCCAGATTCAAACTCTAGGAAACGTAATCTAAGGGCGTTGTTCAAACCTTATTTCTAATTAAGGATTTAATACTTGGACGGTACCTTCCAAACAAGGATTAAGAATTTTGCAAAGGAAGACAGCATGACTGTAAACTGCTGCCTGGGCTTTCCCAGCTCAGGAAGCACAGATACCACACCCAAAATCTTGTTCAGGCCTTTTTTCTCTCACCACTTCTGCTTTTTCTCTTCTCTTTTCCATACAAAGTTCAGTATTAAGTTTTGATCTTTTCTCCTAAACCAGAATCACAAGATATAAGAAGTCTTTGTCCACCCAAATTATTCAGTTCCAAACCTAGAGCTACAGTTCCAAGATACATGGAAAAATGTCAAAGGCAAATATAAATAGTTAATGTTTTCAGCATTTTAGTACTTTATCTGTCACTCACGTAGAATCTTCCATCCTAAGTATGTGCCTGTAAATATCATGTTTGTACCTGGATCTCGGAGTTCTCACACATCAGCCTACCACAAAAAATACAGATTCTTAACACATTAGTTGCAAGGCGGTGCTATGCTCAAATTGCTCTTATTACACAAAATTATTTTAAGGAATAACAATAGCACTTTACTGGGAAAGCTTATTTTGGCCTCATGGGTTTTTAAGCCCTTCATGAACAATTATATAACTCTTCCCTTTGTAGCCCTGATCATGTTTTATTTTATTTACAAACAGAATTATCCATCCCAACAGTTATATGAGGAGCACAGGCATCTACGTGTATCTGCATCCCCAGATAATATCATCAGTGGCAAAGGAAAAAGAATTAAAAAGACAATTTCTGTGAACCAGACAGGAAACCCTACACTTCAGCCTCTTCAAGTCAGTGCTAGAGAGGGAAGTGTCTTACGGCTTTGCAAAAAGCATTTTAAACCTTGAAAGATTAACCAGTTTTCAAAGCTTTTTAAGCAGATTTTAAGTCCTCCGTACAAAGACAAGCCATTAAACTATATATGAAGAGAGCTAGCAGCATAACATATCTCCTTAAAGAATTATAAACCTCTGTGTAAGACGGGACCATTCAGCGTGTGGGAGGGCAGAAGCATGCTGACATTAGCTTAGAAAAATATGCAAACTCTTTAACACTTCTGAATGCAAACAATTTAAAAGCCCGCAAACTATCCCCCAGGCAGCCATCTCAAATAGTTAAGTACTAAAACGAAACTAAAATTAAATTTGAAGAAAGCACAGTAACGTCAACTTTCATACTGATTGACTACATTACATGATACAGGTTGCTGGTTTTGGCTTATATTTAGTTATATTAATACTAGTACGTTCATTCTACTGAATTTTACACAAAATTCTCTTTACAACAAGTTAATATTTGTATTAGTTAACTCATCAAGTTTTTCCCTTTTAATTTCACTGCCCAAAACCTGATCACACTGCTGAAAGTGGCATATGGCATTACATGAAAAAATGACACAGTCGGGCAAATGCCTGCAGGAGAATACTAATTCATCTCTACCAGCATTGATACCACAGCGCCTGCCCCCACATTACTACAGCTGGAATCTCTGGAGTAGAGCAGAGCCTGCCACTACTCCCAGGACTGTCCTCTGGCTGCTGGGGAGTAGGGTCGTCCCTCCCCACCAAGGTCTCTTCTCCCTGGTGAAGAATGCAGGGGAGATAGGAGAAAGGGCTTCCTTGACCTATTTCTCCAGCAGCTCTCACCCTTCCCCCTCCCACACACACATATCTGCACCCACCTCCAAATTACACATACATCCAAGAATCTCTGTAGGTTGCTGGGGAAAAAAAAAAAAAAAAAACTGTAGGAAATGAGGCACTGAAAAGCAGCAACATTTTCCTCCACATTTTTGCATCTGCGAAGAGAAGCTGAAAGCTGGAGCAAGTACCCTCCATTTCTCAGTCTCTGGAGAATGAGAGGAAAAGGTAAAAAGCATCAAAATGCCAATCTTTACCTTAGGTGCAAAATCATATTTGCCTTATTTGTTTTTGTTTTTCATAATTCTCCAACACCCACTCTTTCCTAGTGACAGTCCAAACACACAGAAGACATTGTTCATACCCTGAGGAGCTTTCCAATTAAATGAAAGAAATTTGAATATAATGAAAACATTCATTTAGATACAACTGGAGGGTTTAAAGTTATGCAGAAGATTATAATTTATGAAGGACTTACAGGTGTGTTTGGTGCTCATACACGAGAGAGCTTCAGCCAAACTCTGGCTTATATTCCTTGGTTTTGTCAAAAAGGACAGAAGTGATGCACTATCTCAGGCACTACCTGCTTTTGCCCTCAAAACATTTACATAATCCCCAACAAAGGACTGTGAAATATTCTGTTCCTAATCAATCGATAATCCTGTAGAGAAACCAGGCTAGATTAAATGTCTTCTTCCAAGTTTTTTAGGTACCACCATTTGAAAATTTCAACAGGAAAAACAAGAAACCATTACGAAGAAGTAGCACTAACCTAAATAACAACATCGGAGTTAACGCGTTGGGGCAGGGGGGTGTTAAGCCTAATGAAACTTCAGAGGAGTATGGAAAGAAAGCTTTATTTTTACATACAAAAACTGCATCTAAGACTATAATCAGATAGTCCATGTTCTAAAATGGCATTGTACAAACTGAAAAAGCATCTTTAACTTTTTATTGGTGTAAAATAAATACTAATACGGTAACGCAATATTTGAGACTAAAAATCTACAAACAAATGTAAGACTGTAAGAAAGCTTATCTAGTTCATAGCAATATATAGTTGCTCTTCACAGTCACCTGAAGAACACAGCGTGCTTTAAAAAGTTAGAGAAACCTAACTTTCTATAGGCCAGCACTTATTCAGTATCCTTCCAGTTGAAACCAACAAAGGTTGGCACTATATGAAGATTATATCAAAAGTTTTAATTGCTCTTAAAAAAAATCCTGCAGACTTCTTCATGTATTACGCTGCTAGAACTATCTTTTTAATCAGGTTCAAGCAATGCTCTGCAAGAAAAAGTACAGCAGAGGAAGAGAGCTATCTGATCAGCACGTTACACCCACAGGCTCAGAGTCTGTGGTTAATAAACAGCTCTCTACAGTGAAGAAAAAAAAAAAAAAAAAAAAGAAGAAAAAATAGTGCTTGCTGTGACCACAATCCTAAAAGCAGCTTTGGAAGACTCTTAAATCAAAACCCTACCAGAGCTAGACAGGTTACCCATGGACAGAACTACCAACTGCATTAAACTTTTCTTCAGAATTGGGACCTTCCTGGAACTACACATCTTATTAGTACCTTACAGAGCACAATCAAACCTCATACAAAGAATTTCACATTTCTGGCCTAATTCCTGGACTTAATTCATATAGTTGTTAACTCCACCAATACACGATTAAACTGGTTTTCATGGCTTTTCCTTGAAAATTTAATGAAAAGAAGACCCTTTAAGGAAAAATAATTTAGTGATCATGCATCACTAAGATTTATTATCATTCTGGCACAGGCAAGATAAACTACAGGAGTTATTCATGCAATTCAACACAACCTATTAAACACCTTCTCTGAAAATCACGTATCTATCCCTAAAGCTATAGAAGGCTTCCTAGCATTTAAAGAGGAAATAGAGACAAAGCAATCAGATTTCAAGCCTTGTTCAAACAATTATTCTTTGCTAGAACAGAAAATGAACTGCTATTTCAAAGGGGTTTTCAAGTAAAACTTGAACAGTCAGGACTGAAGCTGTCCTAGACCCAAACCATGACATTCAGTGGTTGAATTTCCTGGACCAACCTGCACACTCCATGGAGCCTTTTTGTTGCTTTTCGATGTGCTATAATCAAAGAAAATGAAGGTGTAGCAAACAGCACCCTCTTAACCACACAAACTAAAACCAATCTGAGTCATCTTCTTCTTGAGAAACCATGCTGAAGATCTTATGTTCACAGAAGTTGTTGCACGTTGCCTTTCTACTGCTAGCTGCCATACTTGCATTGCCTTTTGTGTCTGGCCTCTGCAATCCAGTTTTAATAAAATCAATATAGGACATACAGTTTATAGAATGAGTTAAATTACCAACTTTATCTTTGCACATTTAACCAAAATCTAAAGTTCAGACATATATGTGTGTATGCATATACTGTATATGTTTGTGTATGCATAGATAAATATACACTCTTCACAAAGATTACATTGGCACTATTTTGGACATGTCCTATGGAAGAGTTCAGAAACATCAACTTTCCAGAAATTCAATTTACTTTTCATGATGGAAGGACTTGGAGAGAAAAAGTGTGGGGGGGGGAAGCTGCAGACTGCTTTGGTTAGCCAATTTCTAGGCTCAAGCATACCTTACAGTGCCAGGTGCAGTATAACTTTCAAGAGACAAGAGACTGCCAGAAGAGTAAAGTAGGTGCGGCTGTCATACAGTCTTGAACCCATAGCCTCATGTGAGACTATGTGCTCAGGACAACTGTAACACCACATTACTCCCAACACCTATAAAAGGTGATTCAGCCGGAAGCACAAAAAACTTGCATCTTTTTACCCTAAAGCTAAAGAGCAATGCTCGTCCTTAAAATAACACAACAGTTTTGATAATATCTGTTATCAAGTTGTCCTCTGGGTCTGCAAGTGAAAATTTCATATAGAAGGCCAGCTGATGATGTTAAAATGGGCACACATTTTTGCTATTAGTCTTTTGTTTCCTTGTTCATTAAGGAGTAACACGGGAATGAATCAAGAAAATCTGCAACTGCCTGGGAGGCTGTGTAAACCGGTTTGCTATAAGATGCTATTGACACTGCAAGCCAAATTCACAATTAAATATTGGGCTGTTAGAACAGCTTAACACTCACCTCCCAGTCACTTAGCAAACTCTGGTGAACAGAAATCAATTCAAAGTTTTGCGAGAATCGGGTTATGAATTTTCCCAAGAAAAACTTGTCACACTAACTAGTTGCTATGTTTCAACATATCATGTTGATCGATGCTCTCCATCTTGACCATGCTGCAAAGGACTGGAAGTTACGACATGGGCTACAATCTGATTTTGGTCCTAAAGGTTTTCTTCTCCTCTTTGGAATATATGCCTCAACTGTCTAATTAAATACAGCTGAAATGCAACTTTCAAGGTAAAGTCTTAGGTGTAGTATAATATCAAAAGCATCACCTACTCTGAAAACACAGTAAGCAATATATTCCAAGTTGTTAAGGGAACCATATCCTGCTTTGTGCTAAGAGTAGGCATTAAGCCCCTCTAATAAATAGAAGATTTATTTTTTTAACATGACCCAAGTGAAGAATAAACAAAGCTTCTCAGCAACAGCAAAAAGTGTTACAATTCATGCTGTTAGTTCAATGGAGTGCTCAATTATAAGAACATTTACATAAAGAGTACCCTTTTTTCTCTCCTGCACCAAAAATGAAAAAAGGGTTAGAAGATCACTATTCTAGCAATGCTATTGTGCACTCCTGTACTTTAAAACAGAGAGGAAGAGAGAGCACAGCCCAAAAGGATGATCTACTCAGTCAAGAACACAGTATTAAGAAGTAAATACTCAAGTATACAAGCCACTCTTAGATCACAAAAAACAGGTATCTAATGGGAGAACAAGATTTTGATCCAGCTATAACTAAAGACATGCTAGCACAACTGAGCCTGCAACCAGTTCAGGAGCTACCTACCATACATGAAGTGATAAATTTACATTAACCTACATGAAACCTCTTAGGTGTTTACACTGAGTAGAAAACAATGTTGGAAATAATTAGTGGAATGATTTAAGAACAAATTTAATGATACGTATAAGTCTTGCTGCATTTCATGTATGTATGATCCTTTATAGCTGGAAGAGCCCTAGGACATTGTCAGATGCGAAAAAATAACATTCCTTGACAGCTATGCTATAATTAAGAAGTTAATCTAAAAATACTTTTCCAAAAGCATAGTAATTTTAACGGCAAAATTTTTCATTATGTCACACTGTTGCAGGCATATAGCATCCTCATAAAAACATCATCTTATTAACAGCTACACATGCAGTACAGCTACCTCAATTTTTATTTGTTAGAACAGTTACATGCTGGCACTTGGAAATTAAAATGCAGGAGAATGCACACTACAGCAAAGCTTGAAAAGAAAAAGCTTAAAGATACATGGGTCACATTAAGGTCTTCCTCTCTCCTGTCGGCTTCTCCTGCTGCTCACTCATGCAGGGAGATCATAATTTTGTGGCTGCGATATTTCCACGGCAACACTGGTGACAGTGATGTCACAAATTCAGCCCTGACATAGCTTCAGGATCAAGTACAAGGAGCAGATGGGATGCGAGGGAGAAAGCCCCTATTTAAACACAAATCTCTTTCATAAGAAAGAAAGAGGCATGAGCAAAGAAACAGGTGAATGGATCACATTTTCAAGTATGATATATTCAAAAGATTATCCTAGCATGAAAATCTATTTAAAGGCAAGACCTACAATACAGGGTAACTGTCAAATTTGTTAGGCCTTACAATAAACCAACCTTGAAAGCTCCCTGTTTAGCATGACAAGCCTTGTGCTCCATTTCTAAAATGGCTGTGAAGACAATACACTTTTGTCCCTTGTGAATTTCCTTTAAATAACTTTAACATTCAGATATATTAATTTGATACATCACTGTGCTCAGAATACCATATGTAAACATGAAATCAAGCCCTCACTGGAGTGAGTTTGTTATCTGAATTAGATACAATATGAAAGAAATTAAAACAACTCCCAGATGGGTCACCAAGTACAGCGGGATGGTAACCGAAATATTCAGCCAGCACAATTTGATTGGTAAAAGGGGACTGTATTTTTGTGCTGATCTGCGGACTCATGCAAGAATCAATACAACCTCCAGGCCAGCTGAAACACCCCTAAAGCCCTTGCTGGTCACACGACGCAGACTTCGACGCTGCCAGTATCAGACCTCCTTTCTCCCTTTGGCCACCCCATCGACGAACAGCAACCGAGCCCATGTGCGGTAGAAAGGATGATAGCAAAAAGTGGAATAGAAGAGGGTGCACCCACAATACAGTCAAAAATAGAGTCTCCACATTAACTCAGGTCACAGTTCAAGGAGATACACAGATTTCTTAAAGGTGCTACTCTCCACAGGGGACAACTGATGAACAGCACGAAACACCCACGAAGGGAGGCAGGGGAAGTGACTACGACCAGAATTCAGGCGCAGGCAGTCATTCACAGAGCTGCAGGTAACGAGAAGTGGTTTCTTATGGCAGCAGAGGCAGAAAGATGCAAAACAAAAATCAGAAGTCAAAAGGGAGATGAAAGGAATTAAAAGGATATAGACCTATGTTCTGATCACAGAAGAAAAAAATCCACATTTTTCAAGATTTTAAGATGAAGACCTGAAAGGATTATCAACAGTCTCGCTCCTGTGAGGGAAAGGAAGAAAGGGAATAAAATCTGAAGGTTGAAGCTGGGCCTAAGCCGAGATGTGAACGGGCCCCCCAGGAAGGGATGTCAGGTGGAGGCAGAGACTAAATGCACAATGCAAGGACGAACAGATCAGAAGTCAAGTGGCTAAGCAGGGTTCACAGACATCATCTATGAAATTACTAAGGGAAAAACTGCAAAAGGGTGAAAACAGAAGGCAGCAATGATCAGAGAGTTAGGAAAGCCCATCCGATTCCCCAAATCGTGACAGTACCAACTGCAAATCAAAAAAGCAGACAATAAACCGAAGGATGCTGGCTGGTCACAAAAAAAGTGAAAATACGCAAGGACTGCACCAGGACCAAGATTTCATTCCAAAACTAAATGAACAATCTTATGAAGGCGGGGGTNATAGAATATAGAATATATAGATAATATAGAACAGGTACAGAAAAGCCTGTTGGCATTGTCAGGAAGAGACCTAAAGAACTACAATGGTTTAGCTTCAACAAAAATGTTTTTTGTAAACATATTAGGCACATATCCATGACACCACTAACAGAAATGTTGGCTGAAAGGGGGGGGGAGGAATAGTTTAGGGCTATAAACTTCTACAGGCTTCTAACTTGTTAGAGTAATAAACTCTGGAAACAGCATCCATTAGCACAGTACGATAAGAAATATACACAATTTTAAGATGTAGTTTATTGTTTTTGCAATTGTGATTAAGACACAACTGTCACAGACTAACATGACTACAACACAACCCCAACAAGACTTCTTCTCTCCCTGTTTTTATAAAGCCAACAACCTCAGATGAGAATATGAACCGAGTTCCCCCAATGGACTTTCTAGAGGTCACTTTAATTTCAGCACTGGAAATCCCATCTTCTTTTTACCCAAGAGGAAAAAAGCCTCTCTCAGATAACTCTTGCACTACTACATCTCTTTTACCACACGTTTATAGCGATGTGAAAACCGATGGCTAACATAAGCTCAAGTCAGCACTCACTGCTGTTTGTATCATGTATCAAACCAAAGCAACTGCCAAACATGAGCTAGAAGGAAAGTCTCTGTTGTTCAAGAAAGAACTTACCTCCTCCCTGTCACACCAATCAAAATTAACATTCCACTGATAGACAGAATTGTTCTGCTAAAATGAAATCTTACACAAAAACAACATTTTAAGACTTAGGAACTGTACAAGATGCATTTCAAGTCCAAGCTTTGCAAGTGTTTCTCTCAGAACAAAAATATGTCTACAATAGCGAAAATGAAAATATAACAATAAAAACCCATGACAAGATTTTTAAAAGGCAATAAAATAACCATAGTCACTTTCTAATACAATCCCAATGCAACAGCAATTCAAAACATAAGATGACACTAGATCAGGATGCAAACTGGGGTTTTTTTTTTTCCACCTCTCATTCCTATAAAGAAATATCAATAGGCACGGTATATTACCTTCATTTTCAGATGCTTGGCATTTTACTTTCAGTACCAAATCAAAGGTACGTTCTGGATTTTCCCTAGAACAAGCAAACACAATTGATTAATCATATATATGCTTCAGATAGTGTTTCTACCATGTTATATCTTTTCCATTCTAAATTAAAATTAAAATAAATTAAAATTTCATTAAACTAAAATTAGAAATCAGATTAGTTCTAAGGAAGAACCAAAAAGTCACATTTCCCTGTACAGCCTTAAAAAAAGAATGAGGAAGACAAACAAGCTAAACTGTATGATGTAAGTGATACTGTCACTGCCTTATACATCAAACAGCTTTTAAGTCACTCCATCATACCACACCTAACAGTTAGAAAAAAAGTGCTACTAAAATCCTTATCAATCAATCTGAAACATATTAATGGATTCGTGGGCAGCCTCTTCTAAAGCTACATTTTATTTCTACTTTACAGGAAAAGCCCATCATTAGACTTCTGTTTTAATTCCACTAATTTAGCCGCTACCCTTTAAACGTATATGATTACCACCATAAGGCTGAGAATCACTTAGCTTCCTCTTTCACAAGATATTGATCGTCAACTCTGACTTTAAAGGCTGAATCTCAGGCATAATTCAGTGAGCAAGAAAACATTAACGCAATAACTAGGGATGGACGCAATCCCGAGCTAACCAGGAAGATGGAGCCTCCATATCTGCAGCAGCCATCGTGGTGAGGTCTGTGTGACAGCCAATGCCTCTTTCACCTCCCCAGTAAATACACACCTGATAATAATGAACTGCATATGTTAATAATAATTAACACTCAACCCAATCCCAAGCCAAATATTTATTAAAACAGTACTAAAGGCCACTACTGTACCACCCACCTCTCTCTGCCTACCAAGCACACTGCTATTTATATTGAAAACAAGTGGTATAACTGCACCCATATCAATTATCTATTTAACCACATAAAAGGCTCGCACTTTAACTCCCTTCTTGGGTAACACTCCCACTGAAGTCAGCTGGAGTTTTAGGCAAATAAAAAAAAACAAGACTTGGTTCTAGGTTTCTAGAACACTTCAAATAAAGCATGCAGCAAATTAACACACTGTTGTTTCTTTAAAGAAAGTTTTGAATGAAATCCAAAGGCTAAGCTGGGGAAAATTTCAGCTGTCACTAATTAATTGATTCTGTACATGCTTTCACTGACCTCAGCACCATCATCAACTGAGATATGCAATTATAGTCTAATTCAGGTTATGGAGACGTAACCCGCCCATATCACAGTCTTCCCTTACATCATATTTTAAAGCATTTAGTTGGGAAAATCCTGTATCTACTGACCCTGTGTGTAGGAGATCAAATTCTGCTCTGAGTTACAACAGCCTAAATCCAGGATATTAGAGATTTACTCTGGTATTAAAGTCTGTCCATTGTTCCTGTGGCTGGCGAGCGGGTTCAGAATGAAACTGATAAGGCCTGACTTCGTTGACCCACCTAGAAAAGCGAACCACAAAAATCCTTCCTTTAAAAGAAGTGACATCTCCCCATTACGTTACTCTAGCTCAGGCACTGGGTTTATACTCTCAGGCCATTTTCGCCTTCCGTTTCTTCCTAAAACCCAGACCACACAACGCTGGGTTTTTAATGTGAATCGCTTAAAGCGTTACAAACACGGAACGAGGGCTTCTAACTCAACTCCTAGCTGAATCACCCTCATGAAGAAAGCTCTTTGAAGTAACACTGCCTTCCGTCTTTCACTATACCACTCTAAATCTGCTTTTGCAAAAAAACGCTTCTAAGTTTACTCCTCACATCCCACTACGCTTAGAAGTGTCAAAAACGTGTCAAACTAATCTGAGAATCGTCAGACTGTCTCTCATTTCCTTTACAGCTACCCAGTAGCAGCCTGCTTGTTCATCATATATTTACACAGAGATTTTTGTCAATTCCTGAAACCCATGTTTTAACATCTTGTTGGTTTCCAAAGTCAGCAAGACCGGGCGGCCACTCCTGATGGGTAAGGCTGAACAGCAGTGCTTCCAAACACCTAGAAATCTCTTTTGCACCTGCCATACCGTAATGGCAGAAAGAAGGTTTGTAATTACTGGAGAGATTATCGTCACACACCTTAGCCCACCAGCTGCTGCAAGCAGGGTCACTGCAGGAAGCAGTACTGCCCAGGCCTGAGGGAGCTCTGGCTACCGAGGCGGGGAGACGGGCCCGCGGGCTGCGGCCGCGCTCCCGCCA
>WAAD01026215.1:78411-118558 GCA_013389945.1 Fregata magnificens
GCCAGGCCAGGCCAGGCCAGGCCCGGGACGGCTGCAGCCCCTTCCCGGGTGCCGGCCTGGACCCGGGCCCGGGCGGAGGCCCCTCGTTGGTGGGCTTGGGCAGCGCGCAGGTACGGGAGCACCGGCGGCGGTCATGTTTTACCTCACGGACACCTTCACCCGCTGCAAAATAAGCTCCTCAGATGAGTCCGGCGAGTGTGTTAACTTCTACATCCTAACATCCCTTTTACATTCTTTACGCACAGCAGGAGAATGGAGCTTTTCATACCGAAGGTCATAAATGTTAATTTAACCTGCGGTAATCTGTTTAGCTTTTATTTTTATCGAGTGCTAGACAAACAGCCTCCCAAACTGCTCAAGAGGTGGTGCAGTGGGGGGAAGGCGCTGGAGTAAACGCACCGTCCCATAAACACACATAAAAAGCTTTATACCCTCGAGTGTTTCCAGTGAGTTTGGAAAGGAATTAAAAATAACACCGTCCTTGAGAGGCTTCCAAGTCTCATTCATCTCAGAGGCACTGAGCAGCCAAATTCCCACCTACACCAAGTTTCCCTCACCAGCATAGTATCACTGCAATGAAAAAATGCATAAAATAGATTCTGCGGCACTGGGCCAAAGAAAAAACACCATTCTTTTTACTCTTCCTCCAGAAACTAATCATCGTATCAACAGTTAAAAAGAAGAAAAAAATTCAAGTCAATTATATATTAAACACATAAAACAGCATTAGTGCATTACTGAGGCTGAAAAATCAAATATTCAAAAGTCAGGAAATTACAAATACTAACTTTTCCAAAGCAATATCGTTTTGGCTTCATTACACATCCTACACACCTCACAGGATATAGATTAAATAATAATAAAACTTAGAAATGTGTGGCAAAAATGACTGAATGTTGCGGCAGCAACCTTAGCTTTGGGATTTTCTTGGTTTTCAAGTGCTTACTTTCCCAGCCTTCATTTTGCAATAATTCTTGACTGTGTTTTAACAGCCAGTACTTGCAACTCCCACTGAAGTAAATGAAATTGTTTGGGGCTTTGTATCCTTCACACATAACCACACACTTCATATAGCTCAGGGGGTTTTTTTAGAAAAAATCATCAAATGTGTATTTTTGTATACCATGAGAGGCCCTTGAAGCAAGCAGCAATTTAACTTCTCTGATAGGATCAGTCTGGGCCTGGAGAGAGGGGAGGCAATGCCTGTCCCTGCCCCACCCACGGTGGTGGGAAGAGCAAGGCAGGGACCCTCCTGCAGCGGCCCAGAGCTGCTCAGCTGCAGTACCCGAGGCAGGCTGGCTGCATCCTGCACACAGGGATGTTGCAGAACCAAAAGGGCTTCAGCAGCAGCAGCAAGTAAAGCTGGGTACACGAGAAAGTGTGCGTGGGGAGGGAGACGATCACAATCTTGCCTGTACATCTGTCGCTCTACCTCCCTTCCGCCCTCCATCTCTCCCCCCGTACGTACTGTAAAGCATGCAGAATCTGAAAGTCATTGCTGAAAAAAATGGCCAATAATTCAGCAATACTGAATTTGGATTGGATGATTATCCAAATATTGAGATGTTTTATTTGTGGAAAAAATTCCATTAGAAGTGTACCAGAAAGTGAAAAAAGATGCTGTGTTTCAGGATTTTAGTAAATCTGTATTTTGGATTATACTAAATATTTTATAAGCCTACTGTGAGTTTGTTTCTCTCTTCTCTTAAGCTGCTGATGCTTGCCACTTTTACAGACAGAAGAGTAGTCTGGTGGCCTGTCACGCTGATCTACTGTGCAATTCCAGCCAGTCTCTTGGACTGGTGTCTGTCTTGGCAGATATGACCATCAGGTCCCTTGGAATTCATTTTATCATAACTGGAGAAAAAATAGGTAGGGTTTCTTTCCCAAAGTAAATACGTGCCTTGTCACTAGAGTAAATCAACTGGATGCGGTGACTTAACCTCACCTGCCTGGAAGAGCAGGAAGAGTAGAGAAAGTTCACATTTAAAATAGAAGGCATACAAGAGAAAACCCTGTTGAGATGAGGCTCACATCTCTCAGAGCTATTATTTCAGGCTCTGTGAAAACTTAAGCAGACATTTATGCCCAGGTTACACTTACTTCATGTTTTCAAGGCTGTTTTGCAACCACAGCAGCTTTTAATGAAAGACAATGTTTTAGGAAAGGTGTTGGTGTTCAAAACCACCTCTTGCTGCTGCCTTGTTTTCAGCCGTTCCCTGGGAAAGGGTTGAGGCAGAAGGAGAAACTGAAAGAAAAACCTAATAGATATGCAGAGAATGGATTACTTTAGTACGTTCTGAAGCTGGGAAAGTCTAGTTTGCTTTTATTTACTCTTTGGTTTCCCTTTCCAAATTAGAGCCATTAAGCAAATGATATTTGGGCTTTTCAGAGTCAACTGTTCTCCCAGGTAATCCAGAAGACACAAAGCCTTTTTCTGTATGCTTTGCATTATATGAAAATGGCTGAACTCTGCCTAAATTCTCTCTAAAAGGTTAGCATAGGGACTCATATAAAAGGATTTGCAGGAGGTGGGGGCGATGAACGTTTATTTCATAGATATGGGCAACTGAAAAACAGGTAATTTAAAGATGAAGATTCCTACTCAATCTTAATTGTAGTTTGCCAGCGGTGAATACTCATTAGTCATCTTTGTAGCACTGTAATAATGTAAAGGAGCCTTAAAACTGATATAGATATTTACAAACACTATTTCAGCTCTTATGTGCTGTCAGTAAAAGAGGTCTTGATGTAAACTGAATTGGACCTACAAGTCTCAATTTCCTCCCAAACTGATTAATGCTTTGCAGTAAGAGGTTGGATTAAAAATGCCCAAAAGCCTACTTCATCTGAATGAGGTAAGAAGATGGAAGGACCGTCAGGGCAGCTTCATCTCAAGGATCAACAAAATGTGTAGCATACTTTTTCGTTTACAACCAAATTCAATATGGAAACAACAGGAGATGTAGTTGAAAAACACCAAACAAAATCCAAAAACAAGCATCCACATCCTTTCTACTATGGAGCAATCTGCCATTTTATGCCAAATCAAAACCACGTGGGTTTGGGTCTATAAAAGTGATGCAAAGCAGGGTTAGGATCTCAAAAAGGGATATGAGAAACAGACAAGAAATGGCCACACATCATGTCGCTTGCAAATGGTAGAGCAAGGGAGAGAAGTTCCGTGAGAATCCAATTACTTTTTTAAAGTTGAAACCATTACGTACACACATTTAGTGATTTTCTTTTGGCAGGGAGAAGGTGAAAGGGACAGAGGGAAGGGAAAAGCACAAAGCCTCTGAAGACAAGAAGTATTCTGTTAAGCGTTTAGCATGGGGGAACTTGAATCCTCCCAATACAAGCTGCAAGCACGCATGCTTTGTGCAAGGGGATTCACAGGGAGAGCAGGAAACAGAATTTACCCTACAAATAAGGGCGACCCTATGAAATAACAGGGGGTTTAGGGATCACTGACTGAGTTCGCCTCTGTACAGGTCTACATCTCCCACCCCAACTAACTCCAGCAAGGCTTTTTTTTCTTTGCTACCCAGTTCTGAGGTAGAAGAGATCTCTCATCATCTCCGTAAGCCGGAGCGCACATATTGTGAATTAAGGGATCTTAAGTATTACAGTCCTCCTTGGCCAGGTACATTTCATTTAATGGTAAAATATACTACTAATAAAAGTAGTCTTCCTCTTAAATGCTGCTGAAACCCGTAAAGGGATTTCCTTCAGAACATTGTTAGCAGAGCTTGCTGAAAAAGATGTTCTCCCCTGGGAACACCAACGGGTTTGTCAAAAATGGCAAAACTGAAAAAGATGCAATTTCCCATTGTATGGTTATAGCAAAATATTTCTTGGAACACATTCATATGATCAGCAATTTCTACCTCGTACCAGGAGTCACTTCTTCATTTACTACTGAGTCTGTTTGTACTGGGATCACTTGCAGTCCTCGTTCCTTCAAACAAGTTATGGTTTATGTTATCTCAGCGACTGTCTCCTAACAACATTATCACCTTGTCAGATCTCACAGACTTGGAAAACATCTGAAATACTGACCTCACTGAGAGTTTGCTGTTCATTTTAATGGGATTGGAGGTTATTTTTTTATCAACTTGTTTGAATCTTACACATACTTATCCCAAATTGTGAGTGACAATGTAATCTCCCTATGCAAAGTTCTCCAAACCCCCAAATTCACAAACATCAATTTCCCCATTAAACTTCGTAGCCATAATACTGTCATGAGACAATATTTAAAAGAGAAAATACTTTACTTTTAAGAAACACCAGATACCTACATTAGGTCATTTCATAATTCAGCTTCTTTAAAGATAGTCATTGATTTAAAACAGGTCTCTTTCAAGAAGCCTGTGAAGTTTATTAACTAAATATATACAGCAAATACATGTCTACAAATATTCTACATATTTATTGACTCCTTGCGTGATCCATCCAAACATCTTTTTTCATCTTTCAATGTTATTCATTCAAAAAAACAAGGTAAAAAGCTTAAGTTTTCCTGCCTAAGAACAGATGATGATTTAAGGAAAACATGAGCAAAGGTGACACCTTGAAAAGGTATAGACATGGCTGGGTAGGACTTTTGTGCGAAGGTTATGCTATGCTGTCATTAAAGTTCAGGGATGCAGCATTCCAGTAGCTGTCATTGTCCCTTCAGCCATGCTATGTTGAAAGGCTAATCTGCCCAAACATGCATGCACAGGTAAACACACTCATTAATTAATCGGTGAACTCCCAGGGAGAGATCGCTGCTTGGATAGGAATGAGGATTCCCAGGCTTTCTAATCAATGTGTCCTACCAACAAGACTGAGAAAGCAGGTCTTCTTAATCAGGTCAGCTTTAATTGCAAGTTTAACAAAGGAGCTGGGGGAACTTTTATGAATATAAGTTCAGACTACAGATTTTAAGAGCTAAGACACTCAAAAGTTTAAATGTTTACGATATGGCTGTATTAGCTCAGCATTTGGTTTACTGGTAGTATTTGCAAATCCTCACAGTCTGATCTGTAATACCTTTTGTTAGTTAGATTTGCACCATAATCTACAGAAGATGTGAAGTATGCATCTAGTAAATATTTACAAGCCTTTGTAAGGTTTAACCAGACATTCGCTTTACCTGTGCAGTTCTAATGTCTTATCAGTGGTTTGGATGTAAATTAATTTAGAAATTAAAGATAAATAATATTTCCATGCATACCAACCTCAATTTGTAGACAATTTAGAAAATTATTTGGGTGGATTTCTAATTTATTCAGACATGACAGCTGGCAGAATCTAACAGTGGAATAAACCACCTTTCAGCGCTGCTGCCCAAATCCAGCCTTCAGCCTGCAAATACCAAATGCTTTCCGGTGGATGTTGATAATTCATAGGAGTGTTTGAAAACAAGCAGTGGTCTTTGCCCAGTTTCAGTTTAGATGCAAGTCAGACACCTTGCAACTGGCCTCCCTGTTAGGAAGTTCAAAGAAATGAAAGACTGAAGAAAGAAACTGTTCTCTTCTTTGCATAAAAAAAAAATCCCTCCAAGAAAGGTTTGAGAAACATTGATGGCAACACTAAGGGAATGTACCCAATTCTTTCCCACAGTCAGTGATTATTGTGGAGATTTTTTCAGCCCAGCAGATAGTTTTCTTAAGGATGAATTTTTTAGTGAAGCAGCGGGGTCAGGTGGCATCTTTCAATATGCATGTATTCGGTAGAAGGAAATCACTCATTCAAGTCATTTGCAAGTAAAAGTTTCTTACCAGATTGAACGCTTTCTTGCTGAATAAATCAGTTCTTCTGTTTTTGCAAGGATATACTCCTCACACTTCTCAAATGTATATTTTAGATGCTGCAGGTTGTAGGCTACCTGATGAATCTGGTACTCATTAAAACTACCATGGAGCAAGATTTTTTTTGCCATATTTGAAAGTTATTTTTTTAAAAGTTCTATTCAAAGCAGTAAGAAACTGATTTTTGTTATCAGCCATAAAAATGTCATACTGTTGTAATCTTCTGAATTGCAGTGAGGCCAAATGTACATAAAATTAGGAACTGAAGTTTATTAAAATGAGGATGTGTTAAAAATCTATAAGCTGTTTTGGAAACTGTCTGCTGTGTCTACCAAAAAAATTCCAAACAGTAAATCAAGCAATACTGAATATTAAAAGAGCAGTTTCCAGCTGTTTATTGGCCATGGATTAAGGCCCTCTGTATGCACTGGCACCATTATGAAAGAGTATATACTGACAGATGTTTTGTATGGAAATTAGTTATAAAAAAAGCCAGTTTCTCAGCTTTACAAACAGTATTTAATTTACAAATAGCCAATAGAGATGGTGTATTTTTATATTTACTTGCATAAAAAGATTAAAAAGCACCATACGGTTCCCCCTATCAGAATATCCTGCAGAACAACCCTAACCCACATTCTAATATTGTGGCTGACATAATGGGGAGCCCACAGGGCCAGCCTCTTTGGCCAGAGATTTGCCTTCATGTTTTGTTGTGGGTGCTTTGCTCATAATTAATTGCATCAGGTAATTCAGTAATGCCAACCTTTCTTTTTAGGAAAAGGCAAATTTCCTCTAATATAAAATTGATTAATATTTTTTCTATAAAGGAAAAATTATATCCCTGTGCAATGTACGAATCCTAATGTAGGTATATAGCAAGCTTTTTGAAGAAGACTTCCTAAGCTTCTGTTACTATAACGCTTTGTTATGGAGTTCGATCACAGGTAAATCACATATCTTTGTGCTAAGTAACTACAAAGAGTTCAGACAGATGGTTTTAGATCCCTATATGTATTTGCCATTGTTGACTCACCACTGGATCAGATACTGAAGGCACTAAACTGATTGAGAAATTCTAAGCACAACAGATGTGAGCGTAATCTCCAGTAATTAACTAATGCAGTAAGCTGCCATAATTATTGGTGTGCTTACTGAAGAAATTATTGAGTTTAATATCTGGCTAGAATGTGATTGGAAGAAGGAAGTGACAGCTCAAGAAGAGCAAGGACAATGGGCTATCCTTGGACAGTACAACCCTGCTACAGCCATGCATTATACAGCTGATGACTCTAATTACTGGAGCTAGTCCAGCTGCCTACCCTAACCACTGGAGCTGTAGATCCAGTTTAAGAGCAGAAGAACAGTAAGACACCGTACTATTTGACATTTGAGAGGATGTGCTTGACAGAGTTCAGAAAGATGGCAACAGCTTCCCTGCGCAGCCACCTCACCATTTTATTTCAGGGCTTCACTCCTCACTGGTGTAAAAGGGAACATGGAGTACTCGGCAGTTCTTAAATATTGCTGTAAGTCTGCCACAGGATCAGGCCATTTTGTTCTCAGAATCCCAGGCAAATACAAAAATTAAATCATACTGATATTATTTATTTTGCACAGAACTCTCCATCTGTTGCTTTTCTCAATAGTTCCATTAGAAAGTCACTTTGCTTCATACTCTGTTATATGATTAACAGATGTTGGAGAAGAATAATGCATACGTGTTCCTGAGAATTAGAAGTGTTGCTAAGTGCAAACTCTGTGTGCTGTCCTAGGGCTTGCATTCTGACGCTTCACCAAAGTATCTTGCTGCCACATGATTTCACACAGGTGGGAAGGGGCCTCCAGAGGTCACCTCGTCCAGCTTCCAGCTCAGAGCAGGTCGCAGTAGAGCAGGTTGCTCGGGGCCTCATGCAGGTTGGTTCTAAGTATCTCCAAGGGTGGAGGATACTGCAGCCTCCCTGGGCAACCTACTCACTCCAGTGTTTGACCACCCTTACAGTAAAAAAGATATTACTGTATCAAGTCAGAATTTCTCATGTTCCAACTCATCTTTACTGCCTCTTGTCCTTCCACTAGGCACCTCTGAGAAGAGTCTGGCTCCATCTTCTCTGCACGCAGCCCCCCCTCCGCCCCGGTAGCTGCATACAACAGGGGAGTTCCCCCTGAAGCCACCTCTCCTTAAGGGCTGAACAAGCACAGTTCTCCCAGCCTCACCTCCTTCATCATGGGCTCCAGAAACCCAACATCTTGGCAGCCCTCCAGTGGACTTGCTTCAGTACGTCAGTGTCTTGTGATGGGGAGCCCAAAACTGAGCAGAGTAAACGAACAGAGGGAGTAATGACTTCCCTAGAGCAGCTGGCTGTCCTTTTGCTAATAGAGCCTGGAGTGCAATCAGCTTTTTTTTGCTGCAAGGGCATGTTGCTGACTCACGTTCAGTTCGTCGTCCACCAGGTCCCCCAGGTTTTGTTCTGCAATACCGCTTTCTGTGCAGTGAATCCCCAGCCTGTGTTACATCAGGGCCTTGAGTGAACTCCCCCTTCCAGGATTTTAGTTGGTTCAGGAGTTTAGTTGACTGAGTTCAAGGTCACCCTTTTTGCTGATCTGAGCTGTTTGTTGGGAAGAAAGCTAGAGGCAGCCTCAGCAAGGGCCTGCCTGCCTCTCCGTCCCTCGGGAGCTGCTTTCAAGCTGAGGCTCTTGCACTTGGCCTCTGCCTGAGCCACAGTGCAGCTGTGCTGCAGCTGTGTCAGTGCCCAGTCTCGTACCTCCCTGATCCTGACCTGCTGACTTGATTTCCTTGCTTGACCTTGAACCTGCCTCATCACAACAGACTTGCTGGGTGGTCACTGGACCGAGGCTGATACTGGTCACAGTTTCCAGGCACATGCTCAAGAAGCCCTTCTTGTGGCCCTTTACATCCTTTGCTAATTTCAACTCAGCTGAGCTTTGGATTTTGCAATTCCTTCTCTGCATGCTCAAGCAGTGTCTCTGTATTCCTCCTGGGCAGTCATCACTGCTTCGTCCTTCAGTGTGCTTCCTTTCTGCATCTGAGCTCAGTCAGCAGCGCCCACTTCATCCATGCTGGTATTCTACTATGCTTGCTTTACCTTCTGCATATTGCAATAGACTACTCTTATGCTCTGAGGAGGTTGTCCTTGAAGACTGACCTACTCTCCTGGGCCCCTTTTCCCGCCAGGCCTGTCTTCCATGGGCACTTGCCAAGTCTCACAGTCATTACAGCCAAAGCTGCCCTTGACCTTCACCTTTTCAACCAGTTCTTCCTTGTTTGTGAGTAACAGGTCCAGCAGAGCATCTCCCCTAATCAGTTCATTGATCATCTGCTTCAAGAAAATGACTTCAATACACTCCAGAAACCTCCTGGATTGGTTGTGCGTGGCCCTGTTACCATTCTAGCAGATATCAGGGTGTTTGAAGTTCTCTGTGAATGCCAGGGCCTGTGATAAAGATGCACTCAAATACAACAGAACTAAACAATAATTCAACTTTGTGCATACAACATGTTTAGACCCCAAATATCCCTGCAAACACATTATGTGATACCGAAGAAAAACCTCATCATGCACACTAGCATGAGCAGGAAACACAGCTAGAGCCACAGTGCAACTGCAGTCGACAGGACAATGTAGATTGACACGATAAGACTGAGCATCCAAGACAAGAGCTTGAGACATCTACAAGAGCATCATTCAAAGTCCTGAATTTGGTGTTGACCCTGAAGAAGTAGGGATCACTACATCGTCATCACTACCACTTCTTGAATCAGTTAATCTCTGACTGTTTCTATCCAAATACTGGCATTAGCAAGAGATGAGATCTGGTGGACTATGTTGAAACATAATTGTCTTGAATTCCGCATTTCCAAGGATCAACTTCTTTATTTCTGTTGCAATCTCCTGAAAAACAAAGCAAAAATATCGTTCAAGGACCTTTTACACATTAGCATGTAATTGCACTGTATCAAATAGTCCAAGGGCATGTTCTTTCTGCTCTATTATCTCCTAAGTTTCTTTGATGCCAGCTGTTAAACATGGTATTTTGTTTCCAGGCTTCTATGGCAAAGCATTACTGATGTGCATTTCAAAAAACGTTGTGAAAGCTGTTATCATTCAGCTCTTCACAGTTTGCTCATCTCATCTGGTATTGATTATTAACATTCAATTTATATATGTTAATCAGGGCTGGGCCTGTTCCACAGAGTACAAACCAGTCAATCTGAAATTTGCCAAGTGAAAATATTTTGGAGAGCTTAATAAATATTCCTGGTACCAGCATTTACACTTAACATAAGTATATCCATTACTGACACAATCAATTGCAATCATTTGTTCCACTTTTCCTACTAAACTACAAAATATTTTGCACAACATTTTTTTCCTCAAATAATGTATAGTAAGCTTGGCAAGTGGGAAGACACCGGGAATAGTTTTACAAAACAATATATCATTTTTCTTTTTCACAGAACATATGTCAGCCACTAGCAGACTCGGGAGATCTAATCCATATGAGAGTTCCTCAAATGTATTACAAAATACAGGCAGGATCTTGCAAAAGAAATTTCTGTCTTCAATGTATAAGCTTGGGATCACAATTAGGTCTAATCCATCATTCAATACAGTTAATTAAAAAGAAAAAAAAGGAAAGAATTCCATTATCTGTTTTCCACAGTAAAACTATAGGGTGTTTCCAGGCACTCATTAAGTGAATAAAACCTGTTTTGAACTGTAGGACCTCTTTAATAATCTCCTAGTTTTGCCTGGAGACATGGTATACTGCGATTCTGATGTGATGCAACTTATTTTCAGTTTTGTAATCTACAGAGAGTATTAAAATTATGTACAGTACAAAGTGCGCTATCAATCTACTCACATCATAAAAGTTGTTTTTATAACAGACACGGTAAGAGGTGCTTGAAATAGTCTAAGTGTAGTGCCCATGAATATATCCAAATGCTTGCGATTTCCTCTGCTGTTTTCACGAGACTGCCTCTGTTAAATGTTATCAGTGAAAAAATTAAATTTCTCATCATGTGGTCATCAACTTGTAACAGCAGTAACCCCGAGAAATAATTTGCTAAAGTAATAACATGTTATGCTTTACTGCAAGATGATTTCTGGCCTGCTAAGGAAGCCAACCAGTATTTTCAACAAACCTGGGCATTATCCACAGAGTGAGTGTTCTTTGATCACGGAGTTATACGGCAGAGGAACACAGTCATCCACTGCCAGTACATGTAAAGATATTTACCTAACCTATTTTCTTTTGGACCCATTCGGAAACAAAGAGAGCAACCTCTCTGCACTTCTCAAACCAAATATTTGCAGGCTTTCACTCCCTGGAACAGAAGAATCAGGGCAAACTACCTTTAATGCACGCAACAAGTCAGCATCCCTCCAGTCCATCTGCTGTATTCCACTACACATGAAATATGTGTAACTCGAAATAACCACTAAAGTATGGCAGTGCAGGGTTCTGCTACTATGGCTACTCTTTTGCTAAACTCATCCTGCAGTTAACATAACCACCCATACTAAAACCAAGTGAATTAACTAGGGACAAGCAAGGGTATTCAAGGCAATTTGCTCCCCTGTTTCCTAGTGACTGTGTTCGCAGTTAAGCATCCAAGAGAAAGCATTTGCAGAACCAGGCCATGGAAATATCTGCCAACAGAGAATCTTTTTCTTGATACCATAAAACCAAAATCTACAATCTCCTCCCAGCTTTGGAAGAAGCTATATTGAAAACATGTGTCCTGCAGCTGGACTGCAAAGCAAAGAGGATCCTAAATGACTGGGACAAGCACTGGTTGACCTGTGACCTGCAAGGGAATTTTCTCTGTGCTGCTTTGCTTCCTTTGCTGTTCATTTGCTGTCTGCTTTGTCTAATATAGGGGATTTACCTCTGCAGAAACATCATGGAGCTAACAGGTGCTTGGGAAAAAGACAAAGAGTTCTAAAGGATACGTACTAGTGATGGAAAATTTCTCAAAGCTCTCTGACAAAAAACTTGCACTTTCTTTTTTTCCGTATGAAACAGTATGCTTTTATATGACAAGGAGCAACAATGCTATATACACAGAAGTAGAAAAATATCTTCAATGCATTATGATTAATTTACCTTTAAAAAATGGTTTTCTCTGTCCTTAGCATTTCTTTAGATTTTACTGCCTATTCATTTGTATCTATGAAATACTTACAATTTGTAAATGTTCTTTCTTGCTGTAATGTTGATAAATTACGCTGAGAATGTTAATTAGCATATTATGTTTCAAAGAACATTTTCTTGATGTTCTCCACAATCATTTTGGGGGGTAAAAAGTTTATATTACTAAACCTTTTGTGTAATCTTCATGTTCAAAGAAGGAATCTTGATCTGACTACATTCAGCTCAACCTTGTCCATTCTGATATTTTCCCAAATATTGTCAAAATCATTTTCCTTGGCATGCTTTTTTCTTCCACATTCCCATGTTGTCAAATTCTTTCTTTTTGCAGGTAGTTCCTTGTCTTCAATTTCCAGTGCTCTATGCAGTTCTGCTGTCACTTATTTATCAGCTCCATCTTCTGTGCTTCTGCCATCAACCCTCTCCATGTTGGACCGAGGCACAGATATCAGAAAAGCCTTGAGCACTGGGATAAAGTTATGTTTTCCCATTTAAAAAAAAAAAAAAAAATCTTTCATTCCCTAGCTTGTATATAAACTCAAATTTGAGAATAATTAATTTTGAAATGTCTGGCTGAATATACAGCCTGCTGAAACAAGAGCAGGAGAGCTCCCTCCGTCCACTCCCATAGTTTGTGTGAATCCATGTGGATCCAGCAGGAGACTGATTCAGTGTGTCAGGGGTAGGGAACTGGAGGAGACCTGTACATCCACCCAAACAGAAACACAGGGTCCTCTGCTGTGTCTGAGGGCATTTTCCGGGAAGAGAGAGGAGTGTGACGATGCTAAACCAAACAAGAGAGGAGAACACAAAGGTCTCTTTGTCAAGTTTCCAAGACACAGTTGCCTTCATCCTTTCTTGGTGTGCAGAATGCTTCCCCTGGCCTCCTAATGAAGCTGCCAAACACCCGCCCTCTTAATATTTCATGCATCAGTTCACTGCATAGACTTTTCTGTCCTCGGCATTTGTCCCGTATCAGTTTTTATCCACGGTATCCTTACAGTCCTGGGAAGTGAGTAACTTCACTCATGAGGCTGCTGTTACAGAAAACAGTGCTGCCTTTCCCAGTGAATCCAGGAAGGTTTTACAGTGGGACATCAGACTGTAAGAATGAATCTGTGATCTTTTTCACGGGTGAAACTGTCTGATCAGATTCTGTCAGCAGGGAATCACAGCCCAAGTTCCCATTGGGGTTCATTACTGGTTTGTTTTCCAGGTGTTAGTATTAAAAAACCCCAAAAAACTAAGAAGTCAACTGATAAGTTTGGCAACCCCCAAATCAGCTGTTTGTAACAGCACTATATAGAGTAATCCAAACCAAAAAGTTATATAGAGTTACACCGTTTCCGTCTATTGCACCTTCAGGCACAGAAGGGTGCTCCTTTACGTAGCAACAGGAAGCTCATTTTCTGCTCATTCAGATGCGCTTTGTTACCAAATGAGTCACTGTGGTCTTCGTCTCTCTCCCAACATGAGTTTATATGTGGTTTTTTTCATAGTTTTCACTTTGCATACATGAACATTTTTTACATCCATTTGTAAAGTTCAATGCTATGTTGATAATATGTTTCCATTTTTCAGAACAGCCTCATGTTTTTTAAAATCCATTTAAATCCAAAATAACAGACTGTGCTTAAAGGCAGGGAGTAGACATGTTGAAGCAGACACATTATGCCCCAGACCATTAACATCGGTCCATCTTCACAAAAGTCAGGTAATTTATGCCAGCTGATGTTTTGGCTTTGCATTTTAAGCTTCCAATAAGAAATTATGAAAACAATACTGAGACTGATCTACAGAGTTATAAAAAAAGCTTTGGAATTATTATTTTAAGATTTCATTTCTGCATTTTTGTATAAAACCCAAACGTTTACTAATCGGGTCAAGGCATATGTCTATTCGGGAGCCATCACAGTATTGTTGAAGAATTTGGCAGAATTCTCAGATCTACTCTCATTTATAGTGCTTATTGCCAGAATGCTCTGTCATTTTCCAAGAAATGTGTATTTCTTGGACTCATTGTCCCAGCTGGTTTATTGATTTCATGGTTCTCCTTTCCAAATCGCTGTTCCAGCTCATTGATGATTCTATCCAGTGCCGGTTACACAAAATGTTGTTGAAAGTCATCTTTACTTTGAAAAGCCATGTGTTGACCAGTATTTTTAGTTGACAGATATACTTAGCCAAGATGACAATCTCCAAATTTTCTACTTCTGTGTTTTTTCCGCAGAAGGCAATGAGCTGTTTGCTGCAATAAACTCTTCTGTTTTGCCCATACTTATGGCCACAATCCATGCTCTAAATCACTGTCTACATTATTTTAACATAAATCCCCTTTCAAATACCCTTCTAATTCAATGGCGTGCCGTAAATCAAATACACACTATTATAACTGCCTTGAGACTCTACTGGAGCTCTTCAAATATACTCTTTAAAAGCACTGACTTTATGGCAAGCTTCAGGGTAAATTTACAGCATGATACACAAAGACTTAGTCACAGGATAAAATTCTGCATGCAGAGAAGTTTAATAGCTTGGTCTTCTCAAACACACAGGTGGTTCACTTTAGAAATATATATTGTCCCACTGAAGTTAATGGAATTATGTGTATGCTTAGGGTTAAGTATATGCATAAGTATTTTCAGGAATATTTCCAGTATGCCCATTTATCTAAATAGCTACACATTTAAAATCTTACCTTTAGCAACTGGCTTAAATTTTTTTCTTCCAAAGCATTTCATGTACTTTTGGAGTTGCTGGCAGATTCTTGTGGTTGGCAAAACTTCCTAAAAAGAATCCACTGGTTTAGATCATCAAGAGATTGGCTCCAATTAGTCACACTTATTAAAACTGTTTCTAAGAAGTGGACCTGGGTGATAACAGTCAGACATGAACAGTCCACAGGGCCAAGTTTAGGGCCATCTCAGTTTGCTCTTACAGTTTAGGACGAGGAGGTATGTTACAGGTTTGCACAGCTTTATTAAGCAAAATGGAACATAGACAAAGGCTACACGACCGCCTTTCTTCCCAACCCCCCCCGCCCCAAGAAAAAAACAACAAAATAAAAAACCTCAACGTGATCTCCATCCCTCACTGTTGCTCCCCACTGACAGAGAAGGCTACTTTTGCCAGGCAGCCTCAGAGCGCTTCTTCCTCCACTTCGTATGTATGCCTGAGGCTTTAAACCCTTTCTACCCAGCTGATTAGAAAGGATATCAAGCTGACGGCCATGATGATGAAGACCAGGAACAGCATGAATAATAGTCATCATGGTTTGATATAAACTAATATATCAGATATTTTCCGAGAGATTTCTACCACTGCACAGCAGCTCTGCTTTCAACCTGCAGCTGATCTCTGGATACACGATCACATGAACAAACCAGGACTAGAGCCCTGAACAACCATAATGAGGAACAAACAGTCCACATTTCAAACCCCAACTTTCTGATCATCTTGTCAGAAATAATAGGCTCTGTAAGAGACAGGACATATTGAAAATGCTAAATAAGTCAAACTGGTTAATATTTGTACAGCAGTTTTGCTGTATGATGATCCAAGAGAAAATGTCTCAATGTACTTGCCTTCCAAAGGAGTCCCAAAGGAGGAGTCCAGATTGCAATTCGCATCTAGATTGTCTGATTTATGAAGCTACTCATTTGCTGAATTCAGCAGCCTACAGAAACTAATCCAAACATGCTACCTTTATGAGAAAGCTAAATATTATTCTCTATTTCCTGGGCAGAGAACTAAAAACTGGAAGATTAAATAATCCACTGCGTAGCACTGAGCAAGATATTGGCAACTGCAGACCATGTCAATGCCATTTCTGCGCCGGTATTTCAGATCAATGTCAAACACTATCATGAATGATTGCTTATTTTGTCTGAAAAACAGCTTCTTCCAACTCAACAGAACTTAGGTAACAAACCGTCCTTCTGCAGTCTCTTAGTTGTTTAATGGGCTTTTCCACAAGGTCAATATTATAAAATAGTTAATTATCACAGACAGATTTATTCATTTTAAGGCCACCTCGGATCATGCTACAAGATTAATAGGGCTGGTTGGAGGCCTGATCTAACTACTTCACTCGCATAGTTAACTTCTGGCACATGCATAAGCACTTTGCACTCAGTGAGACAATGCATTTGACTTATCCACATGAGTATATAAAGTCCTGGAGTCATGGCAATCAGGCTTAACTGCTCAATAAATATTAAAAATCTAAGTTTATGTATAAAGTTTCTGTGTAGCTTAAAATGGATGCCTACCCTTACTGTCATTTGTATAATACAAGAAATTTGAACAGAAAAATAAAGAGATAAACTTGCTAATGTGTGACTGAATACGGATGTTATACAGAGACTCAAAACCAAGGGAACATGTCACCCTAACCCCAATCCAGGTACCTATAGCTATTGTTTAAGAAAGAAAAGGTGTTTAAGAAAAATATTGCAGGGAGGTAGAATTATTCATCAACGATGGAATAAACTATAATGAAATAAGCAAAGACAGCGTAGTTAAAAATAGAAAGTTTTGTTTAAAATATGGAAGAAGCATGAGAAGAGAGGTTCTAGAGAGGCCACCCGGATAACCTACTATTGAAATCCACTTTCTTACTAGAAAGTTGAACACTAACAGGAATTCTATAATAAGCAATTTTAATTTTGCTTGTATGAACCAGTGTTTTCTACTAATGATTTGACAAAGTTATTCCTAACGTGGCAGCTGACAGATTTCTTTATGAAATAATTATTGAACCAAGAAACAAGGCTATTTTAGACTTTCAGAAATTATGTTATAGGAGAGTTGCGCATGCAAAATAAATTTGAATTAAGTAATCAGAACTTGATTCCAGTTTAGTTAAATGGAAAAAGAAACAAATGTTGGTCTATAACTATAATTTTTATTTCAAAAGAGCAAACTTTAAGGAAGGGAAACTGAGTGAGGTAAACTTTCCTGAAGAAGTCAAGAATACAAACACTAAAGAGCCTTGGAATTTCCTTAAATGAAATGTGCTAAAACTCTCTGGACTTCAGAAGTAGCCAGACAATAACCATTTCCAAAAGCATTTTAGGAGTAAGCATAGAAGCTGATACAAACTTGTAAGGCCAACATAGAAGTGGGTAAAAAAAGAATCTCACACCAGGTAAGATATTTCTGGTAGAAAGCAGCAAGTGGTTCATCTAGTTTAGGAAAACAAAGGCTGTGAGGGCAGTTCATCACAGTTTCCCAACTATCCCTGAAGTTGCTACTACCGAAAGTTATTAGCCTGATTTATAATACCAACAACACAAGGAACTGGGCTAAAAAAATACTCTTCATAGAGGTTTAAAGAGGAAATAAGGTTTATTTTCAGAAAAGTTTTGAAACAGCCTACTAATAAGGGCAGAACAAGCAAAAAACCTAACTAGTTTTACAGTAAATTATGAAAGGATAATGACAGTGTAGTTGTTCGGGTCAGGGCAGAAAACAGTGACTGAAAAGGTCATTCCAGACCTACAGCCCATGCTCCTATCTTTAGCCTAGTGCTTTGCCCTATTCTAAATACCCTAATAAGTAAATGCAATTTCTTGTGCTTTATCAAGTTGTACAATACATCTTCAGGGAAAACAATAACCAAGCTCTTGTGCATGTTTTTCCCAGAGCCAGGGACTGGAGCCATGGCATTTGGATGAAAAAATCTTTATTCTTGCCCAGTTTTCTTCTGTGGAGCCAAAGTGTCTGATTCTGCTGGCATCCAGTTTCAGTTCTGATTTCAGTCCAGTGAACCTGGTAACTCTGGACTGTGATCTTCTACACCACAGAATTTCTCATCGTCTTTGTAGCCAAGTTTATCATCATCACCTCTCACAATAAAGTAATGCTGCTGACTGTTTCAGATTGTTTCTCACTGTACTTTCTGGCCTTTCTATCCTGAAGTTCACAGAACTGACACGTAAACTGTTTTTCTCCTTTACTGCTTTCTTTCCCTGATTGTACAAAATTACTCTAAAGAATCACGTCATCTGTTTCAGTCATCTTTGCTTTTGGCAAGTAATGTTTCAATATCCATTTCCTGATCCTATTCCTAAACAGTCATAAATAGAAAAATGTGAATATAAATATGCCAGTATGAAGTCAATGCCAAATGACTCTTATGTCCCCAATGTCCTATATAATACCAATATAATCAACATTTCAAATCCTGCAAAAGGTTTTTGCATTTGCATTGTCACCACGGGCTCCATGAGGCTGAGACTAGAGTACCTTCGGTTCTGGGGCACGCCAGCCGATCCAGCTGAAAGAGTGCAGCTTTAGATTTTAGGCTCAAAAAACTAGAAACAATGATCACATTTTCTAGATGGCACCAAGCTGCAGCACAGGCAAATAAATATAAACCTCATGCGGATAAGCATGTCTTATTCCATGGTCTAACAGGAGAACAAGGGACAGGCTCTCCTCTGACTTTGAGAAAAGAAGTCTTGGTTTGCAAGAGCAGCAGGGTTTATAATGACTAAGGCAGAGATGCAGATTTCTGCATTATTTGATAACTACATGCTCTTAATCTTTCTCTTTAAGTCTTGATCTACTTTCTCTTTTAAAGCGTCCCTGGCTGAGAGCACTTCCTTTTGTTATTGGCCAGGGAAAGCAGATTTCAGCATTTGCTTTCTCCTCAGTTAAAAGGAAAAAAGGCACCTACCTAGCACATGCAGCTTGGTATTTCTCCAGGCCACCAGAAAACAAATTAAAAATTTGCACCAGCAAATTGCTGTTATTTCATGTGGACTTAAGGTATCAACAGCCTGATGGTTTAATGGACACCTCTAGTTTTTATGGTGAAGGATCTTAATCACATTCAGCAGATTTTTCCACTGATTTTAAAGATGCCCAGATTTCATCTTTCATTCTCAAGGATTTTTATTACAGCAACACATACATCACAGTCCAGCATCCTTATATACTGCTTCGGTATGGAGTCCCCATCTTGGTTTGGAAAAAGGATGATTTTGATGAGTTTTGGCATATTCTCTGTTGCCCATTCACCTTGTGCTGGTACCTGCATCCTGGTCAGACAACACCCTCCCGAGGGACAGGGAAATTACACCTTTCCTAGCAGTAAATGAACATGCTCATCTGGAAGAAGCTTAAAAAAAAAAAAATTTCCTGAGTTAGTTAGTTTTTTGCCAATTCAGTGGTCTGAACCAGCCCCACAGATGGTGAGGCAATTTCCAGAGCTGGCAGAGGAGGAGCAGGATCACCTCTGGCCAGAGGCCACTCCAGAGACTCCACGTCTGAGGCGAAGGAGTTTTCCAGAGGAGCTAGAAGGGGCCGTAACTCAGCTACTGCAAACTCCAGGCTCAAGAGTAATGGCACAATAGATGGAGATTTCTTTATAAAGCATTTAAATTATAATTTGTCTGATGCAGCAGTTGAACTTCTGTTTAAAGAGCACCTTATTTTGTGTTCCACTAAAACAGTCTTTTAGAGATTAAGACACCATTTGGTGTGCTCACTTTGAGGAAGAGCTACAGCCATCCTCCTTTCAATGCTCTCTGACTACGCAGATGCTGAATTACAGTTTCCCAAGCAGGCTGCGCAAGCACAGGGAGAGCATCTGCCCGCAAGCAGGCAGGCATGCACTAAGGAGAAGGATCGGATACTGGCACAAACATCCCCTTTCAGACCTATACTGGGTCACTTCAGTACCCCCCCAGGCCAGGCATGGCTTTCTGGAAGCATCAGCCCCTTGGTCAATGAAAAGGGCCATTTGTTCCCAGTACCACGGTGCTGCAGCAGCGCAGCACTGGTGCTCGGGGGAGGCACTGAGCAGATGCTCTGGATCGCTGCTTGGTGGCCTGGGCTCTGGGCATTGCTCACTGCAGCTGCTGCTACGCTGTTCTGTACATATTCAATACACTTAAAATCTGTGCTTGCATCTTCCCAGCTGCCCAGCACACTAACTCTGAAACAGGGTGAGAATTGAACACAACAGTAGTTAAGTCGGAAAGGAAGGTGGCCCCATTTCCTCCATCACAAAAACCAGCTCCAAACGTGAGCTTTCCCCACTCACCTGAGCCACTTCTCTTCAGAGTAAGCCAGAGGCAACCCTCATAGCCAGGGCCACCACCGAGGCTTCAAGCTCCCGGTGTTTTCAGAAGCAACACAGCTCCAGCAGTTGCTCCCAAACATCTAGCTTTTGGGGAGAAAAACTTCTCATCCCCTCACTAATATCACCATAACAGGATGCCATCTTACAGTGCAGCGCCAAGATCTTGTTTCTGGCCTTGGAGGTATGTTTACTTGCTTTGGCATCGCTTTACATGTACTAAAACCAAACATGTGCTAATGCAACAAGCCACCCACAGCTTTGCTGTTCTGCATATGCACGATTACTTGTGCTGAATCTCCAAATTAGTCTCCTGAGTCTAGATTAATTCACAAGAAAGGAAGAGTGCTTGTCACAGCTACCAGGGTGGATACAGTGCTCTTCCAGCGTGGACCCATGCCAGGTTCAGTTCAATCCCCAGCTGCAGAGCAATCCATGCTTTCCAAATGAAGAAGGACAAGTTTAGCGGATAACATAGCAAAGCAGAAAAATAACTCCTATTTCATGAGAGGTTTTGAAGTTTCTCTATTTATTTTTGTTCCACTGCAGAAATGTCGCAGTCAGTTTCCTACATCCCAGATGACTGACCAAACCACTCAGGATCACAGAGCTACCCCGAGGGCAGTTTCTGGATTGTCACCAGGTACCAGAAAACTGTCATGTCAGGCTGTGCGCGGCTTCGGATCTTTGGGTCTTGAATGCAAGCATTAGACTAACCTCCCACTTGTCTTTTACTGAGGCTGTCGACAAAGGGTGTTCAATACCACTTAATTTGCATTGTAAACATAACTGGTCCTATAAAGTGTTTTTTATTTAACAGTAAGACAAGTAGATTTTTCCACAATACTGTCACTGAGTTGCTGATTTTAATAGGGATTTCTGTATAACTTCTTAATTCAGATGAGTTTTGGTAAGTTCATTCAATGTTCTTACCAGGGCCTGAGCGTACCAACAGGCTGTGCAGCCATTTCCCCCCACCGCTAAGGGCTTGGCTGCCCCTGCCCAAAGCTGCCTGTGGTATAGTGTAGTTGTTCAATCTGGGATCAGACTTGCATGGAAAAGCATTGTAAGAAACCCCACTCCTTCACTTGGGAAGTGGTTTTTATTTTTTTAGAGTAAAAGTTTTCTGCTAAAAATCTTTGTCATGAGAGTAGCTAACTATAAAAACAAAGTTGTTTCCAAAATTCTAGTAGTCTGTCAAATATTAGAATTGTGTTTGAAGAGTCTCTGCAACTATTACTTTTTAATGGTACAATATTTAATAAAGATGCTTCAAAGTTGTTGATATGGAGTACCTAGATCACCTGCAGCTATAGGAATGAGCATCCTGTAATGTATAATGAATGCTGAGGCTCTACTTAGTTTTGCCCAGGGCTTGTTTTGCCTTAAAATGTTGCATTTTGTTTTGGGGTTGGTTGTTTGAGTAACATTTGTTGTAGTTTTAAAGGGCCTAACAATAGTCCAGGGCGAATTCTAGTGCTGGTGTTCTACATTTTTATATAGTAAGTACTAAACTTTTTTGGATAGTCGATCTTCAACTCATTCAAGATCAGTTTTAGCAGAAAAATCCCCACTGTTTATAACTTTATAGCTAGGACCACTGGTAGGCATGATAATGGGGAGGTAAACTGATCTGCCCTTCCCCTGGGACACGGGAGAAATGAAAACGTTCCCTGTCCACTCCTAGCTTAGATGAGATGCTAACAAAAAGCAGGGAACCCTATACACTGTCAGGTCTCTATTTCAAAGGAAGCAGAGCACTTACATTTTTATGAATAGTGCTGAGAGCCAAAGGTATTGGATAAACATACATCATTTCCGCGCAGTTTTATGAATCATTCTGTAGCATCTATTAATCCCAGATGGTATGGGAACATCACCTTTTAAATTAATACTGGTGTCAACCTTATTTACTTCTCCTGACCAAAACAACCACAGCTCTGTAATATCCACCTAGAAGGCATAGCTTCCTGATCTCTCTCATCTCTTGAGGGATAGCCTTCTACCTTACGATTTAAAGTTAGTTTAAATGCTTCAAAAAGTGTAAAGAGCTCATTGCTTCCAGGCCTGCTGAACAGATTTTGTCAAGCTTTTAGATATTTGACAATACTAGGTTATTTTCATTGCACAGATGGAGAATGAAAGCACAGACGGGCATGCAGTGCTTTGTTTTTTCAAGGCACTTGGCTGCCTACACGTACAGGTAATTGCTCAGCACTTCTAGAAAGTACTTCAGAAACAGAGGTGTGGGTACTTTTGAAAGCACTCATTTCCTTGTTCATCATCTTTGTGGGAAGATCACCTAGGCTAAGGGGTTTTTACAGCAGCAAATGTTACCCTACCTTTGATCATACCTGGGATGAGTCTCCAGTTCAACTCCAGTTGCAACTCTTGAATTCTACTAGTCAAAATACTCCAAATCTTGACATGTTCAACAGTTTCAAATAATTAATAGAGTCCTTAAAGTTCAGTGTTTACTGAAGAAAGTAAACATTTACAGAGGTCCGCAAAAAATGAAGTGGAGTTTAGCTTCTTGATTCACTTTTTCCAACAGTGGCAATGCTTCTGTGAGCACTTTAGTGGGGATTCGAGAAATCTGATACATCCAACCGCAGCACCATTACCTCAGTCTAAAGCAAACCAGAGCCAGTTAATTCTGGCTGACTAACTGCTCTATGAAATCCCAGAGATCAATGACAGAATGGCATGTGAGAGTCAATGGGATGAGGACTAAGAGACAGGCTGTAAATAAGCATTAACTCCCAAAATACACGATCCCATTCACTAGTACTTTCTTTAAACATACAGGATCTGCCAGCCAACATCTTTAAAAGAAGTTTTAAATTCAGTAGGTAAAATAGAGGTTCATCCCATGAATGATCCCACTGGTGTTTTCTCCACATCACAAGTAATGACAAAGTTTGAGTTAGCATTTTTAGAGCATCATTTCTAAGTTATCACATCCTGGATTTTGAGCTGTTTGCTGAACGCTAGGCAGCTTTACAGTGTGCTATACTGACGAACCTGAAAGATCTTTACAAAAACCGACCAGCCTTCACAAAGCTCCAACTCCTGGCACGCAGATAATTTTCAGAGACAAAGATTATTTTCATTTTTTTTAATTACTTGCCAAAGGCCATGCAATTCGTCACTGGTGTAGGTTAGGTTAGTGGCATGGTTTGGTTACCTGCTCAAGCCACAAGACCCCATTGGTGAAATAAAGGGCAAAAAGGGCACAACAAAGCAATCTGAAATCTCCGTTTTCTTGCCCATGTCTGAGAAAAGTATACTAAAATCGTTGGATCAGAAAAACATACATTTTTACTGAGATAATACAAAAAACTTCGCTTTTTTGCATTAGCTAGCAATATATTCTAGTAAATACATTTTTCGTTCATGCACAAATCAGACAAATTATTCCATTGTGAAATAAGAAAATATATTTTTTGACATGTCTTTTGCCATTTAAAATGATCCTGTTCTTATGGGATACAAGCAACTGTCCCTTAAAGTATGCCAGGGACATGTGAATGATAATGCCAACAGAAGCAAGGTCTGAAAAGACTCACAAAAACTCTCTTGAATTTTTGAACTTTTAAAAGCATGAGCTTATACGTGCAAACATATAACTATTTGGTATTAAACCATCTGAAATGAAGAAAAAGCATCAAAACCATCTTTCCAATTAAGAGTTATTCTTGACTTTTTAGGAAAACTATTTAAAGTATATAATAATAAATCATAAACCACATTTTTTTCATACTGAATGAGATCCACATATGTATTCAGGGGTCATATACAGGATGCACAATCCCCAAACTCAAACCCTATTCCAGGTCCCATCTTGCCTTCTGTAGAGAGCTCTTCCAGATTTGTAAAACAAATTGCGATTTATTACCATTTTCCAAGACTTTCACTCACCCACAAGTGACTGGAGGGGGGAAAAAAAAAATCAAGCCAGACAAAGAGCAAGAAGAGTCCGTGGCGTAGTGTAAAAAGTAACAATACAGCAGCAAGCAAGGTAAGAAGAGATATTTACAGACAGGCTGCACTTAATCAATTGAAAATATTTAATATATAAGAATGCTTTCCAGCTGCCTAAAACCCAGTAATTCCTGCTAACTGGTTGCATGCATAATCCTCACAAGGAGCATTTATAAGCTATTTCTTGGGCACAGAGCTATTTTAGCATTCTTATTGTTCATACCCCATTTACAATCTAGTTTCTGGTCACTGTACGTGCTACAAAAGATTTTTTCCTTTCCTCTGAGTTGCAGGAAAAGAAGACTGGAGCTGCTGTGCATGAGCTCTGGATACATTTCAGTTCGGGATATTTCTTTGACAGTAAAAGACAAGATGAGAGCACAGACAATCCACAGCACTCCAATGAATTAACATCAGATGACTTCGCACAGTGACTGTGACAAGCAATAATTTGAACCCAAACCATGTAGAAGGCCTAATTCTGTTCAGGCATAAATTGGAGCAACTCCACTGAAGCAAATCCAATTTACTGCAGAGGTAGCACAGGATGCGCACACTGCAGTTCTGGGCATTGCTGGTTCCAGCAAAGGACCCCGTGAAGGTATGGCAATGCATACAGACACACAGGCTCTGTTTTCTGTAGAAAACCTGGAACCATGTGAAAAAATTCACCAACACCTTTATCACAGGAATGGTACCACCCATGGTGACAAATACCAATCCCAACTCACTCCTCCACAGCAGCAATTTCTCTCTGCAAGGACTGCAAGTTACAGCTGTAACCAAAAATTGTCCTGACACCTCTCAGAGCTCCTGTTTTAGGATCACTTCTCCATCACGGCAAAAAAGCTGCAACACTTCTCGAGATCCTCCATGCTGCTGCTGCAGATTGACGTTCCCCTGCAGCGCACGGCACCCATGCCAGCCCTGCGTCACAAGACCCCACTGCTCCATTTCCCTCCTCTTCCCCAGCCTTCCCCTTCCTAAGCCAGTGCATAGCCAGGACTGACGGCAGGTTTTTCTCTGTTTCTTTTTGGTCCATGTTTACAGCCTCCTGGGACTCAAAGGTGGAGTCTGGGTATATGGGCACCTCCATAAGCACACGAGGGAGAAAGGTCCTGCGCTCACAGTCTAACAGCCTGATCAGCCTAGGCCGGGGGAGTTTGCATATGGACCACAATCCCCAACAGCACTGCCTCTGTCCTGAATTTCTTTGCCATCCTTGCTCATTCCCTCTGGACATGAGTGGCTGAAGACATGTGCATTAACTTACCAAATGCAACAGGCTACATTTACATTTTGGCAAAAACTTGAAGGCAGTTTTATCGTCACCTACGTCTGCTGTGACTACAAAAAAGTAATTGCATGTATAATTTGCATATGCAAATTATTCCCCAGATTTCATTAATCTGTTCCTAAAAATGCTGCCAAGGAAGTGGGAGGTCTGTTTAAGGATAGATTCGAGAGGATAAATTAATTGTTATTTAATAGAGCAATTCTTCCAGGTTTATTTAACAGTCTTCCCCTAGCCACTGGTGCACCATTATCAGATTAAATAACATCTAATCAGGCTATCAGATGATTGTATTTTTGCATGAACCAACAAATGCATAATGGGTTTTATTTTAGAAGCAAAAAGATTCATATTGCAGGAGATTAATGCTATGAAAAAATATTTATATTAATATCTCTCAGCAATAAGAGATATGAATTAATGGATAGATGACCCAGTTACAAAAATGGGATGGTTTTAAAAAATTCAATATGATGTATTTTTAAACCTCACACTCTTAAGTCTTTGAATATACTTCAATAAAGAAGCCTTCTGTTATGCAAAAATGTTGTACATCCTGGCACAGAAATACGAATTTGATTTTAATTGAAAGAAATCTTGACACCCTCTCACCTAGGAAGCAGGCTTATATTTCATAATGAAGCTAGCATTCAAAGTCTTGATGGGCAATTTCCTCTGCTGCCCACCTGAGTTTTAATCCAGCAGTAAGCAAAGGCACTCTGGTTATGGCCAAAAAGGTAAACTGCTTTTGACCATCACAGCCGATATTCCTTCAGTCTCTGGGCCACGCTGCTGAGCAGCTGGTGCTGTCACCAAAAGGAAGAGCTTAACGGGAATAAAGGAGGTCAGCATTCACCACCGCCTCGGCAGAGCACTCTGATCACTTCAGTGACAGTGTCTTACAAAGAAGTCTTGGGGAAAAGAACATCATCTGCCTCCGAGTCCTCACCCATTCTACAACTCTATATGCAGCATCTGTATTACAGGTTCTGTATTGCGTATCTAAGCACTTCTGTACTCTTTTTAAGAACTGAATTGAGCACAAATTTAGTCTTTAGTTCATTCTGAGAATAAGAAATATGCCCAAATTACATGTCCTCTAAGGAACAGTATTTTCTTTTCTCTTATTCCACAAGTTCTTCTGCTTGCTTACCCAATTATTCCCCCTTCTCTATCCAGCTCCTACAACTCAGCTTCAAAGAAGCCAGTCATCACTTTTCTTCATTCCACCACCACCGACTCCAACACCGTCCAATAAAACTGTGTTGAATAACTCTTCAGAGCAAGATGTTTCAGACTAGAGGCACTTAGCTCAAGGTTGGACCTCGCAATTTTATAGCAATAATGCCTCCATAAATTAAGTCGAGGCCATGTCAACTTCATAATTTTTTAATGCTATATCTCATTCTAGGATGAAGAATTTTTGGAGAAGCTTGAAAGTAGACTGAGAAAAGAAAAATTAAAGGGTTTTTTTAATAGTTCCCTGTTGTTTGTCTTATGCCATCACAGTGAGTCAGTAGCTCAGAGGCTTGTAAATACTGTCCTACCACATCTCTTTGGTTATTACTCAGCCAAGCCTTTCTAAAATATTTAAGTACTCATTCTCTATCTCTATTAAAACAACAGATGGAATTCCCAACCTTCAATTTTATGTCGGGATTCTGCAGCAATTTATTAACAGCTTGAACTCTGTTCTCTTGAGGGTTTAACCTGACGGTTGAACCCAATTATATTACAGTCCTTTGTTCATCAAGGGACATATGTAATATTATATTAAATATGAAACAACTCGTGCCTGAATAATGTAGTCTTTGTGATACAAATTGATGGAGTATGGAAGCCCAAATTTCAAGCACACAAACTGTTCTTAGTTCTGATCTTATATCATGAAAATTCAGGACTGATTCCACTGCTGTCAGCTGACTTACTAATGTAAAACTAGCATAAATTAGAGCGGAATCATGGTTTGTCTTTCTCTTGTATTATCGTCAAGCCATTCTAAAGTCCTAGTCATGCAGCTCACAAGCTGGGTTATGACTCCCAGAAATGAGTATACATTTAAATCCGTATATGCCTCCTCCATCTCATATCAGTCCCATCAACACAACCTAGGGGAACCCCTCCACACACACAGTACCCAGGCTATAATTTCATGCAGCTCAAACAGTGTTTTAACATAGCATGGAAACCTCCCACAGAGTGAGAAATCTTATACTTTGCAGTGGCAGTTGTATTTGCCGTTGTATTTTAAAATCACTCCTTATGAACTAACTTTGACAGGTTAACATATTGCTTTTTCCATTATGAATCCTCCCTCCCTACCCTATTTTTTCCTCCTTGCCTCACGATGCAAGCCTTGAATGTTCATTACTGTGCTTCTCCCACAAATTGCTCCTAGTCCTACGCTTCATGGGTGGCATGCCATTCCTGAGCTCATCTATCAGGCTCAGGCACTCCTGTTTTGTACTTGTGTTCCAGACGCACTTCCACTGCCAAGCTACAGATACATAAAAAAACCCAACAAGTTAGACCGATGAACACCTAAAAACCAAGCAACCTTATATGCAGAAAATGGCACCTGCTAAAGAGCTGTTGCTTATTTTGAGATAATTTACGTTTTCATTCTAAGGCTCAAATGTCCAGCTGAAACATTGCTGTTGAACAGTTCCCTAGTAATGCAGGGGACCAAGTGCATTCGTTTTCATGTTAAGCTATAATTACAGTAGCAAAGGAGTGTATTTTGAAACATCTGGTGTACTTAAATTAGCGGGCTGTCAGTATACTTTGCACACAATAGGAGGGACAACATGGGTGGAATTGCATCTCCCTGAATGGCAGATCTCAAAAACCCACACCTAAAGTAGGACAGAATCAGTCTGTAGTCCACGGAGGAAAAATAAGCACTTCAAAAGCATAAACAACTTCGTTGCAAGAGAGATGTTTTAGAGAGATTAATTGCACTTGAGAAGAATACCATAACTTGACTATAAACAGAGTAACTGGCAGCTCAGGTACAGGTACCTACAGTGTAGGTGACTAAACATGGAACGACTAATTCCACACATTGTACTCGAGGGGAACAAGCTTGAATATAACCAGTTGCTCTGATGCTTTAAAACACCACTTGCCCTGACCACAAAGTCCTGCTTAAAACCATATTAGTTAATACACTCCTTATATATTAAGTCTAGATATGGCCATGAAGACCAGATCTTTTGCTTTGCCAGGTATCAGTCTACTAGAAGAATTGTATTTTTACTGGCAATTCAGGTAAAATGCAGTTTAAAGGCTGCAGTGCTGTTTCTAGCCTGTGAAGTAGTTTTGCTGCCAGCTCTAAAAACTTTAAAACCGAGACTGGATTTTGAAATTATTTCATCAGAGAGCAATAACATTTTCTTTATGGTTCAGTTTATCATGTGTAATTGCCAGTGTTAATCTACACAGAAGTATTCTAAATCCCAGGCCTAAAGAAATGCTAACCTAGTCCTCCAAGTTTTTGTTTCCTGGAGCCAAGTAGAACTGAAGCACACAGCTGAGTTTTTGAAGGAATTCTAGGAAGTTTTTAATCATTACCTTTCATATGGAGGGGTCCCCATTTCTTTTAGCCTTTTATAAGCCAAGTTTGTGGTTTGTATCCTTTGGATTCTTAAAGCTTGTCATATTTTTCAAGTACCTTTCTAGTATGAATTTAAAATCCAGTCAAAATGTCGATGACTGATTCCGTCCCAAACCTCAGTACAGAAGGACTTCATCTGTTCCAAGTGCCTCCATATACCCAACGGTTCCCTTTGCCTGGAAAGAGAAGGGATTGCTTGGGAAGGTTAGTCCCTTCCAGTCAAATCACTGGCATACACAACAAACAAGCAAACCAAAACCAAGGATATTCTGTTTCTCCCCTCTTCGTTCACCTCTCTCTCTCACATATGTTGTGAGATAATCAACCTTTTTTCCCCTTCTACAAAGCATAAGCCCAACAGTGCTTTTTTCCTCACAAACGATATTTCACCTCTGAAAATCAGTCAGGTTTTTTTTTCCTTGCAACTCCTCATGCAATCTGAGTTGAACTGAGACTAAGACTACTACTTTAATTATTCTGTTGTGCTTTTGGTGTTTAAGCAATCATGCTTTACTGCAGAGACAGCTGCAGTTCAAAGGCGCACACAAAGATCTTTGTAGGGTACAGATCAATTGGCCATGTGTTAAAGTAATAATAATTTAAGATTATTAAGAGAAGCATTGGAAGCCCTGCCCCAAGGTCAGGGGTCCGTAGTCCTTAGTCAATCCCTTTGTGAATGCATCGCTGTGGCACGTTACGATACAGAAGAAATTGCACCAAGTCTTCAACCAAACGAGTATGAAATTTAGATCTGAAATTAAAGTTTTGCTTTTGTGACAGAGCAAATATTACATTTATGACTTCTTAAAATGACCTTCCAGTCTTGTTGCACCAAAGCCTGTCAAGTACCTGCCCTCTCTGGCTCCCAGCAGGCCGGGTGACACTGCTGTAGCCTCTCCTTTCCATCTCTGTGGAAGTCTGATGCTCCTCGCTCACCCACACAGACCCCATCCCACCAGATAACAAGGCTGCACTCTATACTGGAGATGACCTGCAGTTGACACAGGAACAAGTGAACTAGTTAAGAGCTTCCAGCTCTCAAAATGCTCACACATTTCAAGACTTCAGGGAACTGATTTTAGAAATGCTCTATTAAGCCTTTGCCCTATTCACTGCATAGCAGGAGCCAAAATCTCATAAAATGTGAAGTCTGTCTCATCTCTGCCGTACCTGCCTGTGGGGAGTGCTAGAGCCCTCACGGGACAGGGGGTCAGCAAGCTCAAGTCCTCAGTCTCCTGAACTGCATACACATCAGATTTTTTTTTCCACTGGAATTATTTTCCCTTGTCATTATGAAAAGTGTAATACAGTAACACATTCCACAGTGTAAATGAGAATGATTTTTTTTTAAGTCGTAAATATCTTTAGTTAGCAACACACAAACCAGAGAGCATCAAATAAGCCATTGTTCTACAAACCTGGACCAGTCACAATATCAAGGAAGACAATGAAACAGTTCATTGACTAACCTGTTTTAGTCACAGCTAATATTTATGACCATAATTACAATGCAGGTCAAACTTCCCACTTCAGAGTAAAATATATTTACCCTTTACAAAAAGGACGCAAGTAAAAACTTGCGTAATCCAAGATTTCTATAAATTCAGATTATCACATATTTAAGCCATATGCAGAGTCAGGATTATTACAAACTCAGCTTTGGTATGCTCTCTATTGGACTATCATCAACAAACATGAAGTAATTTTGGATATTGTTTTTTTAAATGCTCCAGGGATATTTTAAAAGCACATTCTCTATATAGAAACAAAAATAAAAGACATACCTCACCATTTATGAACAATCTTGCATTATCAAAACATTAACCACACAACAGTGCTTAGCTACTGAACAGTAATCTGTAGATGAAAAGTCAAGTAGGTCTTCAAAATATAATTCTTCAGTAATTTTTTTTCTTATGTAAAAGTGGCACTGTCATCCAGCTGAAGGGGCAGAATCCAGAAGACAGGGAAAGACACATCCAAAGTTCACACATGATATCTTTGAAACCCTGGACCAGAACCTCGGTGCCTTGGCACACTGCTGTGCCGTACCTGGCGTTGTCCTTCCTCACACAAGGCCACATTCAAACCCATTAAAGGCAATGAGGGTGATGCCTTTGAGGAGTTGAAATTGGGCCCTATAAGGGGAATTTTACAGAAGTCACACTGGGTAGAAGGTGCTTTGTTTTTAATTGACTGGGAAAACAGAAATAAACAGCTATTATCTTCTTAACCCTTATCAGTTTTTTCATTGCAGCATAAGAAATAAAGTGACATTCTTAATTGATTTTGTTGCTTTTTTTAAATAATAAAGAAAAAAGCAGCAAGGCCACAGATTATAAATCAGTTATAAGCGCAATATAAATGCAGTACTGCTCCTTGGTAACCAATCAAACCAGATCTTAGACATTTCCCTAGAGTCTAAGGTCCCTGTTAAATAGCTACCAACAGGCACGGGCAATTGGAAAGGTAGGAAAAAGGTCAGAGATAGACTTTGTACTTCTTGGGAAAAACATTCGTTTTGCAGTTCAAGATTTCTTTCCTATTTTGTTGTTATACGATACTATTACTATACAAAACTATTGGGTTTTTTTCATATACAGAGCAAGAGAGCTCATGATGCATACTACCCTGGAGCATGACCCCAAGGAAAAAAAAAGTATCTGTATTAAGCTGGCAGCATTCACATGAAATCCATACTCTACTGGCAAATATTGATCCCCCTGAGCAAGAACTAAGTGAATTTCACTGATCCAGTCAGGCAGGTGGCTTATTCTGTAGGCAATGAGGAAAGGGAGAAATGCTCTCTAGAGACAAGGATCCAGAACATAGACTGAATAGGTTAGAAAGAAAGGACACTTGACAATCCAAGCTAAGACCTTTTTTAAAATTAATTTATTTATTTTTAAACTGTTCTGTAAAGGTCTCTCCAGACATGGGTAGAATTCAGGGAAGAGGAAAATTTCAGATCCTAGACCTCACAAGTTACCTACAAGAACAAATGGGAAAGCATTAACAGCACTACCACATAAATAGTAAAAGGAATCTGTAGACAACGAACAGAGCTCTTCACACCAACAGTGGCTTTAGGTCCCTGAAGAGTAGAGCAAAACAAACGTCCAAAGTTCTCCTTTCAGTTTGAGTAAAAGTTAAAAAAAAAATAATAATCAATAGGAGCTGTACTTTCCTTTAGTAGACTATTCCCAGGTGCAAGCAATAAGAATCTTAATTAGTTAATGTTTATAGTAATCAGTTTAGATCCTATGAAGATGATTGTTTACAGTGCTTTGCTACGTCACGGCAAACAACCACTGAACAGAAACTGTGTTCAACAGCCTGCAGTATGCATACAGGCATTTGACTGGTGTTTGGCATAGGGCTGAGTAAAGAGATCTAGAAGAAAGGCTCCATGCTTATTTTCCTAGTTTCTAAGGCTTCAAGAGTGACATCCCCTCTAAAAGAGATATATGCAAGAAAGAAAAAAAAAAAAAGAATAATTTCATCATCACCATATCATCATAAAATATCTGATAATGCTCTCAACACAACCATTCTTAATTACTCATTATTTTAAAGCACAGAAATATTAGAGGAATGATTAGTCAAGAGTAGGTGCAGGCCTAAATGGCGGCCAGCAGCTGTATCCCCACGTTGTGACAGGAATGGTGTGCCATACCTCTTTGGTGTGAGGCACAGCCCCCTCGGGGCCTCAGTACAGCTTTGTGCCAACCACAGTCAGCAGCAGCTGGTACATAAGAATTGGCCTGTTTCAAACATCATCCAAGCTATTTTTTTTTTTTTCCTTCCTAGTGCCAGCAGAGATTAAGAACTTGAATAAGGGCATTGGAGTTACAGTAAGGGGAAGGCAATCTTGTAAGGGAGCTAAACCCCATTAAAAGAGAGCTAATTCCCTGCAGTCAATTAGGGTACTCACATGTTCAAAGCGGAAAGTTGTCTACAGTGTTGAAGAAACATGCACAAACTGTGCTACTCCATCAAAACCTACTGCTGGAGGCAGCAGCTGAGAAAAAGTTTTAGGGTTTTGCTGAGATTAAGTACCAACCATAATGACTTTTGTCTAGGTTTAACCAGCTTCTTTTGCTTAAATCACCCAGCAGCTGTGATGTGGTTGTAGGTTGCCATTTTGCCTGTTGCAGAAGTCAGCTCTCAGTTCAATTGGTTATTTGTGAAAATAAAATAAAGTTATACAATACTTTACTCCCAAATCCTTCCCTCCTGAAAGAAAGCCACCAATAAACATCCTCTACTCCTCCAAACAAAAAAAATCCATCAAAAATAAGGAAGGCCAGTGATCACTAATATGAGTGATCACTAAATAGAGGAAATCTTGATGTGGTTCCTTTAGGATTGTAATAGTTCTATTGCTTTCCTACTGAAAAAAATTCCATGTGAGGTGTATTCAACAGATAATCTGCTTCCAAGCTCAGGAGCAAACACAGACCCACTTTCTAGCAATACCTGGTAGGGCACTGCAAGGGGCCAGCAGCTCCCTGGGGAGTGAGGGACCTCTCCAGAGTGTAGCAGGACAGGGTCTCACAGCCAGAGCCCATCCCACCACTCCAGCCAGGGAGCAGAGTAGGCCAGAGACTGCAGCCAGGCAGAGCCTTGGTGATGGAACAGGTCCAAGGCCAAGTCAGGACATCAGCCGATCAGTGTTTGGATCAGCAAGACCCACAGCCAGGCAGGGGAACAGCAGCGGTGCTTTAAAGACCACCACACCTACACACAGCTGGAACAGAAGCTGTTAGTCCCCAGGCTGAGCTTAAATAGAGCCCTGGGCCCCATGGGCAGGGTGTGGATAGGGGCCCAGGTGAGGCTGCTCAGGGCATTAAGGCTTGTTGGTGCTCTCAGGGGCAGGGCAATTACTTCTACTCCTACCGGCTGTCAAACATATTCTATATTACCTTATTCGGGTTCAGGAGAAGGATGCATATATGTCCCATATATGCACACACAGAATAAAACCCTCTTGGCACTTTCTCCAGCACCTTCCTACTGTTGAAATTAGCTAATCCATCTGCATTCTCTCCTGTAGGAATGTCTTCACCATCTTGCTCAGTAAGTGCCTTCATCCAAATAATGGGGCGCTTCTGCCATATAGTAATGTGAGGTGGTTTGTATCATTGGCTTGGGATAAAAACAACATGGGAGAAATCCCCTTTTTTACTGGAGCTTCCACCAGTACCATCACCCCTTGAACTATGCTACTGATAAAAATATATTTCTCAGTGTACATAGGGTACAATAGAAGAAAGGTAATGAAACATTCAGTCGAGAGGCGTGATAGGATACTCTCTCTTCCTACCTCACAGGTATTAAGGGGATCTGTGGACAAGCATGTATACAACTTCTGTGTGCACCAGCAGGGTGGCTTCAACCAGCAGATTCTAGATTATATGGATTATGTCTCTAATATATGCACCACTAAACGGTCTTTCCAGCTTGCCAGAAATCAGTCCTGACAGAATCCCCTTATATCACAAATACAAGCGTATCATACTTTATTTGCCCATGTATCACATGAATACTGTTTTATGCTGACTGCTACTTCAGGTCATGGATAAAGAGAACAAAAAGTTCACTGCTAGTTTGAAGTAGACTGAATTAGCTTATTTTTAGCTTAATTTTTTTATTAGTTTAAATTGTTAGCGTCATTTCTTTTGCTCTAGGAAAGACTATGAAACCTATGAAGTGCTGTATCTTTTCCTTACTGGAGCTAAAACTGTGTGATAACTGTAAGTCTTCTACAAGAACTCCCAAGTATTTAATTTGTGGTTTCATTTACAATCCTTAAAAAAATAGTCTTAGAGGATTATGATTTTTTTTTTTTTTTTTTTCTGTGAGAGAACATAATCTTCATCCAACTTTCAGAGGAAAGAGACACTCTTCCCAAGTGGAGCCCTTTACATTCCTGTATTCCTTACACAAACAAAATTGTGAAGTCCTTGCAATGCTAGTGCTAGTCCTTGCAATGAGCTCCTTCCGTATGTGCTAGAGAAAAAGCACTGAATCATAGAGGAAAACACAGGCTAAAGCAAATCAGCCCTTTCACATTAAATGCTACCATATACAGCATCGCAATTAGTTGATATTGATACTATAATTTTGTATGTTGGTGATTGCATGTGCAATACGTAACAGCAAATTACTGCAATCAACAACCGTTGAACGAGCGCTTCTGATTCATTAGCTACTCTTTGATCTGAAAATTATATTTTCCTATTAACAGTTAAGTACCATAAATGTACATGAATGTAAATGACAAGGGAGATAAGCTTACATAACACAAGAAAAAATAAGGAAAGGGAAAAGGCGCAGCAGTGAGTAATCACGTATTTAATGGCAGTCTCCCCATTATGCTCTTTCCTTTTCTTGCTTGGTCGCTGTAAAAATCACAGTGGTTGTTACTGCTAAGGAGAATTTGACACTACAACAATTCCTCAGACCCCTGAGATCTCCCAGATACTGATGAGCATTTCAGACTGCTCCCCTTTCCCAGTTTCCTTAACCTCAAAATGCATTGTAAGCACTGGACAGTCTATCTTTTGTGAAGAGATGTGCAGAAGATTTACATTTATATAGTTAGACAACCTGAGATGATATTCAAGACCCTGTTCTCATTTTTGCTAAGATTGCCTTAGATCACCATAAAGTAAAGTAGCATTAGCAGGCATCAGGTTCTCATAATTGTGTAACTGCCTGGTTTTTCTCTGGCTAAGAGTGCAGTGATGATGTGAGGAACACCAAGAGAGAAACCAGAGTCAGATAGTAGCAGAGATGATCAATCTTCAACAAAGCTAAGGTATACCTATCAACTGTATGCTCATTAATTACTTTGTTGTTACTGTGCTCAGATGTCCCAATGGCACCACGCCATGTAGTAGTACACGTACCAACACAGCTTCTTCACCAAAAGTAGATACGCTCCGTTTAGCATTATAATGTGCTTTTTAATATATCAGCACGTAGAAAATGAAAGGCTATTTTCCTTTCTGGATTTAAAAATACATGTCATTGCTTAGCTCACAGCTGACTGTATTATCTAGCGTAGACAGCTGAGAATGTGAGAAGGTTCACTAAAAAACATTTCACAAAAATTTCTTATTCTCTTCAAAGAAAGGTTAGTCCATACCAAAAAGCAGAGTCTATTAAAAGATGCTCAATAAGATATGTTGCATATTCTCCAAATGTCTGTCACAGATGGCTTTCTGTCTGTAACTATGATTTGAAAAAATACTGATTTATGTTCCACAGAACACAGGAAAAAATACAGAAGGGAATTAGTGCCAGCCACTAGAAAGGAACAGGCTCTACTAAGTAAATTGCAAAGCTGTAGGAAGAGCTCCTATTACTTAGGGTTGAAACTCTCCTAACATCCAGAGAAGAGGGCTGAATGATGTGCAATGTGTCAACATGTCCTTATTTAGGGACTGCTGCGTTGGAAGGGCTGCCAAACAAGGGGAAAGCGATTGGACCACAAGAAAAGTAGGTAAAAATGTTTAGTGCTGTGGCTCACAAGTCAGATGTACGGAAAGCCCATAAACAAGCACTAATCACAGCATAACACTGCACACCTAGTGACTGCATAACCTGTACCATCAGCACTGAAAAGTAACAGCATCCTGGGCTGCCAGCTCAAAGAATTTACTAAACCTTTCATGGGACTACTTACTGCTCTTACAAACGCCAGTTTTCTGGGTTGTGTACGGAGGTACCAAGTGGCAAAGCAAGAAGATGTATTTCCATGAACGTGCCTTAATAGAGACTATGCAGAGGACACTCTTCTTGACAGGCGGCGCTCATTCCCGCCGCTCTCAAAATGTGCTTTAAAGGGTGTGCGTTCTGCGACAGATCTAATTTTTGAAGATTTAATTCCACAGATTCTCCTGAAAAATTCCTATCATCTCGGAAGACTCAGTAGACTGCAACAGAAAGTTTACTGTCTGATAGTCTCCAGCCATACAACAGCTAATACGACCTTTTGTATGGGCCCCTTTTCAATGCCCTAAACAATATCTCATCACATGCAGCCACACAAACCTAGTGGCAGATGTTGCCATGCGAGAATAAATCTCGGCAACATCCTTCCACTGAAGTAAAGGGTTCAGATTCTTATCGTGACACTCCACCTTGAATTCAATCACTGAACCTGATTTTAAATCCTTGTTATTGAAGCACTGTCCTCCACGTGATTTTTACGAAGGAGCAGCTAAAGCCTGTGATAGGACGTTCTGCCTTCACCTGTTCGGGGCCTCCTGTCTGTAACGAGCAAAGTCAGCACTGCTCAGTCGAAGCCTGCTCTGTATCTCAAGAACGTAGTTGCCAGTTATTCTCTGAAAATAAGCAATTTGCTCTCACCTGCAGACATTTCTGGCCAGATGGACCCATACAGGCCTTACCTGCCAATCCTTTTTTACTCTCTCAAAAAGTAGAGGTTTGGTGGTTTGGAATAAATGAATAAAACTGGGTCCTCATTTTTATAAAAAAAAAATGTTTTTTTCATTGAAAAATGAGAGTGTGTCAAACTGCTACTGAAGTTGAATCCTACAAAGACTACGGAACTGGGACCAACATCTGCAAAAACGAGTCTAGTTTTATTGTGTTCAGCCAACTGAAATGTGTAACTCACCCACCTATAAAACAGGCTACTCAGCTGGGAAGCCAACATATCTTCAGTTTTTGACATTTTAGTATATACAGATTTTCTTAAATCATTATTTGTTGTTATGGTCAGAACTGCTAAACCGCATAATCCACCAGCTCAATCTGTAAGGACAAAATAAGTAGTTGTCAGTCAACACTCCACCTACACTCCCTGTACCAGATGCCTTCTCAATCTTCTCTTCATCATCCAAACTCAGCTGCAATACCTATCCTGAATACCACTTTTTCTCAAATAAATTCCAATAATACAGTATATAAGGTACAGATTTTAAGTTAGTTGAGGGCCCGTGTCTCTATGGCTGTTAAGAACTAGATGTGTGCGCTGAAGTTAGGTGTAGGGTTTCCAAAGGACTCCTGTGGGGCTGCAGCAATGGTCAGCCAAGCCTCTTCTTCCGTTGCAGTACATCAGGATTTACGTCACTGAGGTCACCGGGTACTTAAAGGTAAAATCAGTGACAGCACAAGGGAACCTGCACAGTCATTTATAAATGAAGATGTAAATGTCAGGTGACCTAAGATTATATCATTGTTTTAGCTGCTGATTTCCTTGATTATTTTTCTAGAGGTCAGTGATAAGGAAAAACTTTTATGGAATGTGACCTCCCGTGATAGGAGTATTTCTATCAATTATGAACTAGACTGATGATGCATACACCAAACAAACAAAGACAGTCCTAGGAAAGAAAATAAGCTTCCAGATTAGGCACAATGTTTGCACGCGTTTTTGGATCCTGTAAAGCCCTGCACAGAACATTACATGAATTTATAAATAAAATTAAATGTTTGAAACCAATTTGATGCAGTTACTCAATCCCAAAGACAATTATTTAGAACTATTCACTGCTGCTGAACAATATGCTTTTCATAAATTCATAGGTGGAACCAGTATCTCGCTATCTGTAAAGCTGCCCTACATCTCCCTTGTTTTCAGCTCCTTAGAACTGTGCCACTTGTAATAAATTAAGTTCCTATTTTCCAGGTTCCTCTTTGCTTTAGGGTAAATGTTTTGCAAAATTTTAGCCAGGAAAGATACAACCTTTTTTTTTTTTCATAAGGCTAGAAAAGAAAATATTTTGTTGTGTTCACGTTAGTAGTTCCAATAACTTTAAGTAACGCTTGTCCCCCCTGCTCTGGACCAGCAACGTATTTGTCAGGGAGATAGTGTGCTAGGAACTCTGTGTGTTGGGAACGCGACTTTTGCCAAATAAGTGAAAAGGTATCCTAATTTGGCCAGGTCGTAAACTGTAACAAACCATGCCTTGCATGTACCCATATAACCTGCTATACTTGCTGAATACGTGCAGCTAAATTCTCTGCCAATTGCAGTTCAGTAGGAATGCTCAGATTCAGGGTAAAGCACGACTTTATCTGCGATTTTTCTTCTGGACTGTTCTGGGGTCTTCCCAGACTGTCTGGGCCTGGAACCGGTGACAAGAAGCCTTTTCTCTGGTGCTGCCTGCAGTCCCTGCTGGCCTTAGAGCTTGTGGGAGAGGAAAGTGTCTGATTTACACACACAACCAGCAAGGGTTTGGACTTCAGTGGGAGAGAACAGAGGGAAGACTTCAACTGAGGCAACGAACTGACACTCAGCATGGAGGAGGAATAAAGGGACATCTGATGAGCAGCTGTGTGCCCTGAGAACCGTCATGTTTGGGAAAGAGAAAAAAAAGGAGTAGAGGTGATCACTACCCTGGAACAGGCAACGGGAGAGGAACCAGAAAGGGAGCTGGGTCACCTTGAGGCCACGACTTGAGAAAAAGGACAAAATCCACATGGGCAACTAGAAAAGACTGAGCAAAAAGTTTGGGGACACGGGCCCGAGTGAAGCAGCCCAGCAGCAAGGCTTCAATTCCCCCAAGGCTCCTGAGTCTGAGCCTCTCAGTTCACGCTCTGGGCTTTTTGAGATACCCGGCTGTGGTGAAACTGATCCAGTGGGGTCAAGACCGAGAGGCCCGGGGCAGGGAAACCAGAAATGCTTCATCACGGACATTATGGTTGGGAATGGGGCTGAGGCTGACGGCTTGAGAAGGAGGTCTGAAAGGTAGGAGCGCGTCTCCTGAGAAACACCACGTGCAACCTGAGATTGCGCTGAAAACCAGCATTGGACGCGCAGAAGGGGCAGGTTAAGGAGGTAGGTATAGGGAGAGAGAAACTATGTAACTGTACAATTTAAAGTGGTATCAAAATAGATGGGCACAATGACGGGAATTAGGGTGGCACTGACGCTTATTTCTGGCATACCCCGACTAGGCAGTCCTTGCTAGCGGCGGCTCCAGCAGACGCGCGGCGTCCAGCATCCCGGGGGAGCACAGCTACGTTGGACACCCCCATCCCAAAAAGCACCCAGATACCTAAACACGGACACCGGCCCCTCACGGAGAAGCCACAGACGGGCCGGGGCTGGGGCTCCGTTCCTTTCGCCCCGGGCCGCTGCTTCCCTCCGGAGGAGCCACCGGGCCGGCGCCGCCCCGGGAGCCCCAGGCAGCCGGCCCGGCCCG
>WAAD01026215.1:135723-174816 GCA_013389945.1 Fregata magnificens
CTCTCCCCTCCCGGCCCGGGCTCCCCGGGGCCTCCCTGCCTCGGAGAGGAGAGCCGAGGAGCACAGGCGCAGCCCTGACCCGTGCACCACCTCTCTGCGCCGAAGCCCGCCCGAGCCGGGAGGCAGCGCTCCGCCTCGGGGCAGAGAACTTCTTAGTCGTGGCAGAAGTTTGCTCTTGCCACTCGCTGTTTGGTGAGAACCACGAATTTAACTTCCCCAGTAAACCGAGGCGGTATCCTACCCAAACAGTCATACCCTGGGGTGTCCACACCGCTGTGGCAAGCCATTGTGGAAAACGAATCCGACCTTTAAAAACGAAACTCTGATTAAGCCAACAACTTCACCGAGCTGAGCATAAACATATGTGTATTCACAAGCGATCCGGCAGTACCTGGCTCAGATTTGTGGGCACGTTTTGTTTCAGGGGAGCTGAGTACAGGGCCAGAATGGAAAATCAGATTCTGCTGCCGGATCTACAACAGCTTTTCTATCCTGTATTTTGTTTAGTAGTTTAATTTCTGTTTCTCAGCTCCTCGGTTGTAAAGTGGAAACACAACAATAAATAACTCAAAATGTTATGAGGTAAAAGCCATTCATACTTGCGAGCTGTCTGGAATTAATGTGAAAAAATGGAAGAAACTATTCAAAAGTACTTAGAGCATTCAAGGCTTTCTCTATATTACCTCTTATATCATAGAATTAATATGTATTTTGAGGGAAACTGTGTTGACTTACAGCCCACAGGATATAGAAATGAGATGGTGAAGAAGATTTCCCTAGGAAAATATTTTACACAGCTGTTCCTCAAAGAGCTGTTTACTTTATTTCATTATATATATGTGTGTGTGTGTGTGTGTGTGTGAAAAACTATGAAGAGTTCACTTGAAGAATTCTTGGCAATAAAAAGCAAACTGTTCCAGCTCTTTCCAAAGCAAAATTAAACAACCCCCCAATCCCGCTGCAAAGAAATGAGCACTAATGTCTTGCCCGATTTTTTGTTTCCCCTTAGTTCTCCAGGCAATAGTGTAAAACTCTGCTCTATGATGTGGCCAAACCACATAACGCTGTTTCACCCACGTAAAATAGAGAGTGAGCTAATCATTGTATAAACTAGGATTGCCTGAGGATGCTTGGAGCCCTCTTCCCATTTTCTCTTGAAAATAAAAGCCAAAATAAAGTAGATCGCAGGCAAAAAAGTAGATCACAGAAACAAAGGCCGCAAGCAGGACAGAGGAGCCCGAGGAAGTTCGTGTTGCTGCTGTAAACCTGAGCGACCCAAGGAAAACAACACAAACAAACAGCTTGCAAAGGTCTGAAGTAAAACGTGAGGACTGAATTTTGGTACCCTGATTTATGTCAGCTCATAAGTTACGGCCCACATAGTTTGACTGAAGGCAGTGTGATTGCTTGTGAAAACAAGTAGTAAATACAATCCAAATCTGGTCTGAAATTGTTTTCAAGGCAACTTTCAACTCCTGGTATTTTCAGAAGTGTCAGCTTACTTTGCTTGAAAGTGCAGATATACTTCTTACCAAGGCTAGAAGCAAATCGAGCTATAATTAAATATTCACCTGATTTTCTGTCAAAGTGTTGTCTTACCAGCATCTGTTCATGTTGACTTGTCTTATAATTCAAAAGAGAAAACACCTTCAAGAAGCTTTTTATTTTCTCCTGGTTTCAAGTTGCTTTGCCTCTGTTTTTAGCACTGTCAACATCAGTCTCTCTGTATTGTGTGCTTTCCCTTTTTCTCCTTCTCTCTCTCTGTTTTTTTTTTTTTTTTTTTTTTTTTTTAAAATGCNGGGTCAACTAGGCCTAGTAAATAATCCAATAACTATTGGAAAGCAGTTCAAAAACTCAAATGAGCAACTAATGAAACTTGGTCTAGTTTACAGACATGCTGAAACATTTTTAATTAGCTGTTCTTTAATTAATATCCCTGCTATGATGACACCATTAATTTTCTCCTGTGTGACTGAGCTATCTTAATAAAATGAGATCCTGTAAATTGGTAACCCATTTTTTTTTTAAGCTGAAAAGAAGAATATAGATGTCTTTCTTACTTTTTTTTGCCAATACTGTGATTCCTTTCCCCAATATGAAGTAACGATGCCATGGTCCCCAAACAGCTGCAACTCTTGTGTACAATTCACACCCATAAAAGTGTAATCTGAAACAAATTCATCTTTCACAGACACTTTGAAAATCCTGAATCAGGGAAAGCCGGGACACTCTTTTAAAGTTTTTAGCCACTAGTTGGTTGCTTACAGAAACACCCTAAATCAGTACCAGCTAAGAGCTACTGCTGATTGGGGTTGAGATGGAGTGACTGAATCGAGCCTTGATGCAACTGCTTCCTAGACATATTTTACAGATGAAGGTCTTTGAGCAGTTCATATAAACTCCCAGGCAGAGTCCAAAAGCAAAAAACCAACAGCAAAAACCCCCAGATTTTATGCTTTCTGGATGAACTGTCATAACAAACTTCCCTGCTCTACATCTCTTTTTATAGGTGCTTGTGATTTGGGGGAAAAGCTCAGGAACATTCAAAATGCTCGTTTGACCTTTATTCTTCTCTCAAGCTAAGAGTGTTTCGATGAGTGAGATTTCAAAATCTGAATGAGATTTCAAATGACTCTTTGAATGCCCAAAGCAAAACCACCACCACAGGGAAAAGGCTTGTTTGAAAAGAAATGCCAAAGGAGAGAGAACTTTCTAAGTCTGCCCTTAGTAGGTACAGGCCCGGGGGACATAGCATGTTTTAAGAATAGGAAAAGGTCATCTTCTAGATCTTTTTTGTCTCATTTAATTGCCACATCTGTACTTATCCTTGCACCATCTTAGCCCTTCCTTCCTTGTTTGCTTGCTTACTTCCAAACAGTACGCGACTCAAGATTTTTGCCTTGATTCATTCATCCTATGTGATGCACAGCCACCAACTCCTTGTTTCATTTTGTTTATTGAACAGGTTGTAATGAGAATGAGGCAGATCACCTGGACAGAGACCAGCAGCCTTATCCCCCATCCCAGAAGACAAAGCGCATGCGCACCTCCTTCAAACACCACCAGCTTCGTACCATGAAGTCCTACTTTGCTATCAACCACAACCCAGATGCCAAGGACCTCAAGCAGCTTGCCCAGAAAACAGGCCTGACCAAGAGAGTTCTGCAGGTAAGAAGCCACATCACAGGCTTGACAGAATTTTCCCCTACCCCTGCCAGTCAATAGCATTTCCCTTATGTGTAACGATAGCGATATATGTAGAAATACTTTTGCTAGGTGTCTCCCTAGTGGGTGTGCAGAGGGGCGCGGTATTACATGGCAGGAGTATCAAATATATGCCCTACCACCCAGAGGCAGCCAAATACTAAAACGTGATTTGTAATTAGTTGCCTCCTCAACATGAGGAAACTGTCTCCAGAGTCCACCAACCCAGCAGATATCCTGGGATCTGTAGTCTCTCTGTGGTGACCTTATTAAGGGTAGAGGTAGCAAATCTACTCGTTTTATACACACTGGGTGAAGCCTTCGGGCTCCCCTGAAGTAGTTAATGTGGCCCCTCAGTGAGCAGATCCCCTGATATGTAGGAAGCAAGCTTTGACCAATATGATCCTCCAGGACCAGCCGGCTCCCTCTCTCGATGCCTGTTAGACAACTGTTATCATTAAGGGCCTACGTAGTAAAAAGTCACTTCCCTGTGAATGAGAGCCTAGCAAAATTACATTAAAAAAATCCCTATACAGTGTGCGCTAGCTCAGTGAAGTTAAAGAGACGTGTGTATTATGTGCAGAGTGCCAAAGGGCAGCGATCGAGATAGAAGGAGAATCTATTAGCGGCAATTCCTTGCCCGTGTTACATGTCACCTAAAACATTTTCAGCGAATCTTACAGAACAGAAAGGCTAGGTGACCCATATCAACAATCCATATGATAGGGATGGTGTAATTAGCCCTCCTTCCTCTTCAGTCTTTTAAAACGATCAAGACAAACTTTCAGCCTTGGCAAAAATCTGCTCATTCACCCTTTGCCTCAATCTTTATCATGTGTCTTGACCCGAAGCCTACCCAACCCAAGAATACACTACATCGCCACCAAGAAAGTTGTTTTCCTTGGGTGAGTGAGCGAGCAGATTTTTCTTAAGACTGCTCTATGAGGTCTGCACACTGGGCTGCAGCGTTCCAATGAGTGCCCGTAGCACTGGGCCTTGTATGCAGGGTCCCGCTTGTGAAAGAGTCAGTACCACCAGTAGCAAGTGAAGCTGTAGAGTGACTTAGTTGATTTGCCACACAAAAACAAACATCAAAAAATGACTTAAAAGCAAGAACAAAGACAAAAATAAGCAAAACAAGCATCGGTAAAGAAATCAATTGGGATTGGTTTGCAGGTTTGGTTTCAAAACGCGAGAGCCAAATTCAGAAGGAACCTTTTGCGGCAGGAGAATGGGGGTGTCGATAAAGCTGATGGCACCTCACTTCCGGCACCGCCCTCAGCAGACAGCGGCGCACTCACTCCACCCGGCACTGCGACCACTTTAACAGACCTGACCAATCCCACTATCACTGTAGTGACATCAGTGACCTCTAACTTGGACAGCCACGAATCCGGGAGCCCCTCACAAACTACCTTAACGAACCTTTTCTAACATTTCATTTTTTTTTTTTAATTCTTACTCTTCTTCTTTATTATTATTATTATAATTATTATTTTTATTATTTTCAAGCCTTTTTTTTTAACATAACAAACCCACAAAATATTTGGGAGAATAAACAGCTTGATGTGTAGCATCTGCAGCCACTTGGCAAATGAGTTTGAAGTAATATGTTGCTATAATAAATGAACATTTATTGTTGTTAAATTGTACTCATTTTTAAAAAATTCATCAAATAACTGAAGAGAAGGTTATGAATCATTCTAATAAGTGCCTCTTAAAATTGTATGTTACTTATTTCCAGAACCTTGAAAAAAATGATTACTACCAAAAAAAAAAAAAAAGAAGATTCTTTTCCCTCCTCGATAACCAGATAAAAATCAGTTTAATTATAGCCAAAAGAATGCTGCTTCAGGACTGTATGTTCACTTACAGCATTTAAGAACCTGAAATTTAATCTTATTTTTATAATGCATCTAAAAGTTTTGTATGATTTATTTTTTAAGTGTTAAAAAATAAATACAAAATGAATTAAACTGATCATTGAAACAGTCAGACTGCAAGTGCCAGTGCTTTTTTCTAATGCATTAGTCACAAGCCTGACCCTCCCTGAGCACTGGGGAGTCTCACTGCGATAGCTAAACGCTCCTCTGCCAGTTCTTCACCCAGCTGGGACGTCCCTGGCCACCACTAAAAGCTGTGCCTGGACGGAGGGCTTGGAGAGGGAGACCCAGTTATGAGAGTACATGTGGGTGAGGATGGCAGGATCAGGCTGTTGGTCTCCAAATTTATGTCCTGTACATTAAGGAGACAAGATCCGGATGCTCCAGAATGAGCTCACTCCTATAAGGATATTATTACAGTAATAACAGCAGAATAACAACTCAAGTGAGGAGTCTTACTGATCTGAAATATCGCATAGGGAGGGTTTTTAATTTTTGTCTGTCAAGCAGCTCTGACTTAGAAGTAAAAAAAAAAATACGTGCGGTTCGCTACATGACCTTGATGCCGTACCATTAAAGCAAGCAGGAGGTTGCCCAGCTACTTTAGTGAGCACAAAAATAATTTCCAAGAAGACATATGCATGTGTATTATTAAAATGAGTTTTTGATAAACCATACTTTTTTTCAGGGAAATGGAAATAAGCAAAATATAATTTATTAAGATGTTTAAGGAAAATATTTCAGTACAATTTATTCATAACTATTTTTAATTTACTTTAGATGTCACCTGAGATTGTATCGGACACTTTGTTTAACACATGAACTTAAAATCTTTCGTTCATTAGTATCTCTAACATATACTTTAACTTTTAAAACTTTGTATAAAAGAAAAAAATGTTAGCAAAAATTCTTACAAAAATGGGAATTGGCAGTGAATAATTTTAAAGCAGATAAACTCAGAAGCCTTGTGGATGCTGATCTGAATACATTTCTTAGTTTACAATAGTGATCTTTCTTTTTTTAATTTTATTTAAGCTAAAAGTCTGAATGGTCTGGGCAGTGGTGAATGTTCATTTGTATCCTTTTATTGTAGTTGAACACCAATTAGATTGTGGAGAGTCTCAGAAACAAAACCGAACAAAAACCAGTCAAGATCTATGTCTTGCTTTTAGTGGATTGTTAAGAATAACTTTGCACATATACCCCACTTTTTAGACACCATCAAATCTCTTTTTTGGTGGTCAAAGTGGCTATTTAATATATTTTAAAGGTGTCCTTTTTGGCTGTATAAATGTGTGGTTACATATTGACAGTTCACTGCCCACATTAAAGTGCATTATTGTAATTTTTGCTCAGGGTTTTTAGAAAATTAGCACAGAAAAGTAGCTTATTTTTAAAAAAAGATGATGGAAGAGATGCTAACACTGTAATAGAAGAAAGGTGTGTTTGCCATTATATATTTAGCAAGTATGGTTATCATCTTCTACGGATATTAAATCTTGACTTTTCCTATTTCTATTACCTTATGGGCATTTACCACTAACCAGACCAAACGACCTTGGTAAGGCTGAGATCTTTATTAATACACTTTTACAGGTAAAAATATTGATACTTATAAATTTTGTTCTTTGACAGAACAATATATGGTACTAGAGATCTACTTTATTAAGTAGACTAATTAAAACTCAGTTCTACTATGTGCCTTATGATATACCTTGGGAGTAAGTTTGTGAAAAATCAGGATATATGTGTTGTTTGTTAAATTAACTGTTTTAAGCCCTTTTGACACCTCACTAGTTTTGTACTGTTTTACCTCTTATTTCTGAAACTCTTTTTATGGTGTATCCTGTTAGAGGGGACAAACATGTCATAGAAAGCAGTTGTGCACTCTTTCAGATATAGTTGATAAATCCAATAATCTTATATATTGAGCTTCGTGTTTATAGTACAGTAAGTGGTCTAGCAAAATTGTCCATGTTTCTTTGTTTATTGATAAATGCATTGTATAGAAACTATTTCCCCTAAATATTTATGGACCAAACAATTGTGATATATCCTATTAAATTTGTGTGAATAAACCATTTTGAATCTAAGGAGTTTTATTTCCCACCAGTTTTGGTTTTTTTTTTTTTTTTTTTTAATTTAAAGTCTACATGTACCAGTGTGTCTCTTTGCTTTTACGGTACCTGTGAACAATTGGTATAAAACATGGAAACACGGCCTTTTAAATATTTTAAAATATGGTTCCTTCTTAGGTTTTCGATTTCTTCATATTCAATGTATATGCTACTGCTGGTGCAATTTAGATTTTAGCCTTTTAACCCCCTTTTTTTGGACATGCAAAGTAATGCCCCACTGATTTGATACTGAAACCCTGTCTTAGACTTCTAAAAAAGCCAGAAAACTAGCAGCTGAAGTAATTGCATGACAAATATAACCTAAATAATATGATGAAATGAATCAAGATTTAATGCTAGGTATATTGAACACAAAATAGAATTGCAGACCCTGAAAAGCCAGGTTGCTCTGTAGTTTAATAAATTGTCACTATGATTTCTTTCAGGGAGAACAAATCATGGGGCATTACAGCCAAACATCCCGACGTTTGAAAATTCCCTAAAGTATTAAAAGAAGGGGAAAAGTTTGATCGGAAATCCACTGCAGTGAAGACAAAGACAATATTAGGTTATGATAATCATACATTTAAAAATCTATTGAGCCAAAAAATAAAAATAAAAGACTTGATGTCATTTCCTGAATGTTAACAAAACATATGTTATTTTATGGTGTCTAATTAACAGAACTGAAGGCTTCAACAAATTGTGTGGTATTAAAAACAAATTTAGAGAAACTGTATAAAACCAGAGCAACCTGGCAGCAATCTACCCAGCCCATATTCGAAGGAAACTTTTCTTTAAAAAAAATCACATTTGTCAAGCACAAGTACTTGTAAAATAAAATCTGAGTGCATTCATTCCACTTGCTTGCTAATGTGTACTAGTCATATCTGTTAAATGGATTTTCGTAAATTCAAAGAGAACTTTTCACTCATTCGAGATCATAGGAATCAAAACCCAGTAACTTTAGTACTATTGTTTCTGAATTCTTTTATTTTTAAATGAGACAAATCTGCATGCACTTTTCCATCTGTCACATATAGTGTACATTTCTGTATGATGAATTTCTCTTTGATGTTTCTTGTATAATAGCTTTCATTAATAAACATTTTATTTGATGCAAACATAGTTAACTTTATGTAAACACATAGCTAATTGTTCCCACTAATTTAAACTTTTCTTTTGAAAAGAAGCAGTACAGTGCAGTTCCAATATGTTATATATATATATAAAATCACAAAGAATGAGGTAGCAATACTGTTGCACAGTATAAAATTATTTCCTTTGGTGTTAACTTCTTAATTTTTTAACTTCTTGTATAAAACTGACAAAAAAAAATTCCCATTGCATCAACAATAAAACAATCCCCAAATTCTTCATCAATATAAGAAAACATAAGCAGTACAGTATGTAAAATCCTCAATGACTTTTAGAGTACAAGGATATAATTTGTGGATCCCTGAGTTGTTTACATGGTCACTATGCAATGAGCAAGTATGTTATAAAAAGTTGGTCCTAAGATTTCCAGTCCAAATCACAGATGATTTTTACAAGCCAACAAGCAAGTGTAACAATAACCAATTCTTAGTAATGAGGTTTTGTAACTGTTAAGCAACTATTTGCAGAAAGATTTTTTAAAATATATTCCTATCTAGCTGTATAGCCAAAGCGTATGTTAAACAAATTAACATATAAAAGACTTGCCAGAAAATCTTTCATTAAGATGACATTTTTATTATATACTAATGAACCCTGTGTAAACAATGTAACTTTTATGAATGATGGACATTAAATATTTCACTTACGTGTATCCTCAGCATTTTGCATGTTTTCTTAAACTTTTCCAGTTCCTGAATTCTAAAAAGAAAACCATACAATTATTAACAACATAACACAAAGTTACGTACAGATTACTGCAGCGATCTCTGGAAAACGGTAACCAAGAGTGTTCTAGCAGCAATAAAAAGGTATCATTTATTGGTGGCAATTATGGGAAGCATTGTTTAAACAACAGTTTTATAGTATGTTGTAAAGTTCTATTGAAAAAGGTTAGCATGGTGGACTTAATTCAAATCAGCTTGATCAGAAATTTAAGTATATTGTGAAATTCTTAAACTGAGCCTTATGAGTATTTATTACTGCAGAAAGTAAGTAAATGTAGGAAAGCAATTATTCGTGTCACAGCCATAATGTGGTTTCCTCCTGTTGTCCATAGGAAAAGATTGCAAACATTAATTATTCAAATCAGTAAAGAAGTTGGTGGTGTTTGGGGCCAAGAAAAAAACTATGTACCATAATTTTCCTTTTGTAAATCACTGCATTCTTTTGGATTCCTTCTCCCCCTGACTTAATACTTACAGACATATTTCTAGTCTAAATTATTGTCCGTGTGCTGCTTTTTTCACCTGATTTAAATTAGAAAAATAAATTAATTAAATGCTCCTGGTGAAATACTAGCTCCACTGAAGTCAATGGCAAAATCATCACCGATTAAAGTAAAACCAGGACAATTTTATCTCTCCGTGTCTGATTAGAAACATTAAGGTTTGATTTTTCTTAACAACACTGTTCTTTGTTTGGAGATAGTCCTGCACATAGTGCTCTGATTGACCTGACTAGTTGCATTAGCCAATCCAAATTTTTTCAAAGATAAAGATCTGTCTCCTGCATTAAGAGAGTAAATAAGTTGAAAGGGCAGCATTATATGAGAAAGAAAAGAAAGGAATCATTTCAGACAAGATTTGAGAGAATGCAAGACAAATTTAAGTCTTTAGGATTGTTGCAAGTGAGAAATGTGTTTGGGGTGTTTCTAGTGGGTACATATCCATGTCTAGATGCAGCATTTCTTTGCACTCCGGTTCTTGAAAAAGAAGTCAAATTGTGCAGTCCTAGAACATCTTACTCAGAATTACTCACCAGAGAGATGGCTTGCAGGACCAGGTCAAATGACAGAAGGCTGACACCGCAGCCCACTGAAATTGGTGAATATTCTCTCTCCAATTCCGTGGGCTTTGAGCCAGGAGCTGAATGAACATGGAGATTAAATTACTCTCTTGTCTCTAAAGAAAGCATAACCTTCAGAATGAGACAGAATATATAGGACAGCCATGCTGCTCTGTGCTTTGGACTTCATTCTTCAGAGCTGCTAATCCAAGCACCTGGCACATGCATTAAATTGACTTCAAAATATTTCTTCCTCCTTCACCCAAATACAGGACACAAATTATACTACTGGAATTTCCAGAAGCTACTATAGTGTCGGAGACTTTATTCAGTTATTCTGCAATGTTGAACAATTCTTCTGCGCTTCTCACTTGACACAGACTTATCTCGACACATACCTATATACATATCCTTGTCTTGCCTTCAGATAACCAGTACTTTCATATTTATTTAAGTCATTCAAACCTATAGGAAGCAACTCTCCATGCTTACACATTGTAGCAAAGGCATTTATCATAATTTTTGTTTTGATACTCCTCTACAGTAAAACACTTTTCTGGGGTAGTTTTTATGTTATGAATTTGTACTTTTGTATGTTTTTTTCTTTTCATAGCTGTGGACCAAAAAAATATAGTGCTTGAAACATCTAAGTGTACAGAATATTTTGCCAGTTTTTCTTGTAATATCCAGAAAAACAAATCTACTGCAATCATTGAATTTATGGCTCGCATGTTACTGTAAGAGTATTCTCCTCTACAAATTGATTTTATCATAACAAATGATATCAAATACATTCAATTCTAATTTTAACTAATTTGATTAATATTAGAAATGATAGCTTTTTAGCTGCACTCATTGCTGGCTCAAGTGTACTTCTGTTTTTGGAAATGGGATTGTGAGCAAGCATCCTTTGAAATTTCTGGTATTTGCTACTGCTAGGAGCAGAGGCCTAGACTGAAGGTCTGATCTAGCTTGACAAAAATCACTGTTATTTTCCAGTTTGTCCTCTTGTCAAATTGGACTTTAACAGAGGATGAAAATACTGTCAGTAATTACTACTAGAAAATAAAAGTTAGATATGTTTCCCTTTTGCACTTCAGTTAGACACTTCAATATAGATTTCTGAGTCTGAACAGATGCACAGTGTTTTGAATCTGTGAGACTGCTGCATATAGCAAACAAATAATAAGGGAAAGAACAAGCTAAGAAATGGTCATCAGACTGCAAATATAAGCAGTCACTGGGAAAGATGTGGTAGTTTTCTATTTGTCATCCTATGAATCCTTATTTCACCATTTTCCTTGAGGAATTTGCACTTACCTGAGAGTAAACGATCAAGCAGGTTGCTATTGCCACATGCATCTTGATCCCACAACTGAGTGGCAATAGGGAACCATCTGTAACAAGAATTTTTCAGGAATAATTATCTAGCAAAACAACAAAATGTTGGCCAATATCCTAAAATCAGTAAAATAAAATGCAACATCAGGAAAGCTGAGAGCACTGATTACTATTACATCTTAAGACATAAACATATACAGGGTCATGATTTTTGTTTAATTCATAGAGGATAACTAACTTTACCAAACAAATACATATCTCATCACAACAAGGAGCCATGCATGTAGTGTCGGTAGGGACAGATAGGGAAAGATAAGTTTAGTAAGTAACCAACTTGGCAGCTTAGAGGTGAATATTTTTCATCTGCAAAGATACTTGCACAATTACTGCTTGGGTTGCAGCCACAAGTGTTAAGGCAACACCTCTCATTTTCTTTTCTGGCTGTCCAGCAGAGCAGCAGAGTATTTTTTGGCTTTATAAGAGAAAGTGGGCTACAGCAAAGAAATTTAAATGGACACTGTAAAGTGCATGAATGGGATTGTGTGCCTTTTATGCGCCTGCTAGCACATTTGATATAAAATGCTGTTGCATTGAGGCTCTGAATATCAGCCTTAGAGAAGCTACTGTTTTCTTTCTGCTTTTTTATTCGAAGATGCCTTGCTTCTTGTATGCGAGGTTACATAGACAAGCTGTAACTATGTTAGCTGAAGTAATATCCTACCCCATTTTGTCAAAACTTTTCTTAATAATCAAACGCTTGGACAGGTATGTTTTTTGTTAATCTGGCTGGAGCAAATTCAGAAGTTAGAGCTGCTGCTGTTCATTACAAGCTATTAGAAATAGTTTATCTGCCCAGGAGTGCTTTCCACATACAGCAATGTTAGAATTGTCCTGAGTAAATCCATTTCTTGTGCTATTTAACGTGTAACAGAGCACTAACATGACACTAAATATATAGTAATCAGTTGTTCAAAACACTAATTTTAAACCACTGCTGTTGTTGAGGATGACCCAAGTCAAGCAGCTCTCCAAACCACAATTTACCACTAAAACAGTAGCATTAAAAGACTATATGACTTGGAATGCTCAGATATTTTATAAATAACATCTAGATCCTGAGATCTTTTTGCCCCATTGTCTTATAACAACAACAGATTTAAACTGGAGAACTCAAAAGTATGGCTGTGTCCTTGAACTTATTCAAACTGTCTAAATTCAACATATTTCCAGAATGGACTGTTGAATTCTGGTGAAATCAGGAGCTTTTTGATTAAATTTCCTTGATTTCCTCATTTGAATGTCTGAAACAGAAAAATAGTATTTTAATGGGCTATTAGACTTTCTGGTCTTTAACAAAACTGAAAAATGAAGTAATGTATAACATCAGTGAAAAAACAATTTTACAGAACTAAGATTCAGTTCAGAACGGTTCTAAAAATGTCCAGAGGTTTTTCTTTTTTTGGTTTGTTTATTTGTTTGTTTTTAGAAGAGAAAATTAAGAGGGAAAACCATATTTTTGGAAACATGCTCTCCAATAACTAGTTTCCAAAGGCCTCTCCCTTCAGTCTCTGACAAATTTTGTCATGAAATTAAATAACATTTCATTACAAAAACCTCTTACTTCAAGACAGCTGAATCCTCCAGTTCCTTTTACTACTTTTTTTCAGTATCTTTGAACATTTGTGTTTCGTCTGCATCATTTTTGCCCATGTAAAGCCAATCCATGCCAGATCCCACAGGTGGTCTTATCAGCACAGCATGCATTTGTTGATGAGATCCTTCACCAGGTATAAATCCTAGAGTTGAACATACCTTACTCCCGGCTGCTTTCCTCAAGCAACTTTTATTCCTTTTATTAATTCTCAGGCCTACATGGTCTATGTGGCACCACTCAACAGGCCTGCCAGGCCGAGGGCACTAACAGGCCCTGACCAGCCCCGCCTGGGCCCGCACCGCCCACGGTCCGGAGCACCATTTAACCCTGGCCCTGAGGCCCCATTCCCTGCTCTGCTGTACCTCAGTCTGCCTCTGGGCCTGCTTCCAGCAGGGTTGCTACGTGGCCCAGCTCCATCCCCAGGCTGCCCATGGGCCCTTGGGCAAGGTGGGCTTTTGGTAAGAAAAGGAATACTTCATGATTTTGTTAATTTTTCTTCCTTCATGGCTCTATTTTGCAGCTGGGGTTCTTCCACAGAGTTAAGGATGCCTGTTCAAGTTGCTTAGAAGATAAAAGCTGAAACAAGATCCTGGCCTGGGAGGTCCCAGTCGCTCTTTGCGCTGCTTGTAGCACCCTCGGCTCTCCCTGGCGTGGTGCTGGGTCAGTCACACACAGGCTGGGCCCGTGCCCTGCGGTACTCGCCTGTGTTGGCCGTGCAAGAGGTCATGACTTCCATAGGGCCTGTGGGCACCTTCCCTCCTGTATGCATCCCACCCTTTGACAGCCTGAAACTGCTTTTTGGGAGGGGAAGATGTAGGTCTGGGGGTCTCGGGAGGAGGAAGGGATAAAACCTCCATGCTGGCCCTTGGGGCAAATGTCCTCTGGCTTCAGAGCTGCTAGGTGAGAAGAAAACCACTTACATTTATGTGTACTGAGCCTGACTTGTGATGCTGTGCTGCAGGAATTCCATAAGCCTGCTAGCCTCGCACTGTCCTATGCAACACAGTATAATGCTAATGGGCAGCAGAACCCTGATAAGAAAAACTAATTTAAGCTCCTCTTTCTACTTCCAACTTGCATCCATATGCTATGATCCTGGTCGTGGAAACATTTATGCATGTCTTCAACTTCCTTATCCTGTGTGACACCACTGAAATGTATTTAAATAGAATTATTTGCAGTTCTGAACTTAACTGGAGGCATAAACCAATAAAACTGGAGCTTAATGTATAAATTATACCAACTCTGTTTCCTTTTAAAAGACCTCAAAGATTTTCAGGTACGTTAGTAGAGTACTAGTGAAATAGCCCTATAGCTGCAAATTTTGCCTTGTTTGTTGTCAGTTGCTTGTATTTGCTTAGGAATTAGCATTAGAATGAATGGAAGCAGTTGGATTAATGGTCAAGAGTACAAATGGTCAAAGGATGAAACTATAATTTCAATATTTTGCAAATATGTCACTGCCATATATGAAATACATTCTGCACATATGTTATTATTTTGCAGACTGGCATGGAATGAAAAGGCCTACTTCTGGTATTCCAGGTTAAAACAGATGTTATTTCTTCTGTGCTTCCAAATTATGATACTTAATATTCAGGACAACTTTAAAGTAGCTATATGAGAGACAGAGATAGCAATAAAGCATGCCCAGATTTTGGTTTTTATTGCCAATGTATAAATACAAAGCACCAGGTTTTTTAGTTTGTGTCTGAGCCATGAAGAGGATAAGCAAGAACCAGCGTGGGCAGCTTTTAGAAAGCCATGGAAAAAAGTTGTTTCAAACTCAAGCCAGTACTTCTAGGGTTTTTTCGCCCTGATTTCCTTGCTCACAAGTGAAAGCTGTTTCATGCTCCTTCCCTCTAGGTAAAAACATTCAGGCAACCCAAAGCCTGAAGAGTGAAGGAGAGCAGAGTCCAACAATGTTTTCACAACTATGCTAACAGTATTTAAAACCCAGTTCCACCCTCCGCATGCAGTTCCACATGGTCACCTCAGTAGGATAATAGTTTGCCCAGAGCATAAATCCCCTTGTGTGGTGACTGTCAATTGACTCTGACTGTAAAATGCAGTGAGAGCAAATGCAGTGGTGGGAACACATGCCAGTATCCGCATCGCTGCTCCCCTGCTCAATGCTGATGCTGATGTGTCAGAGTGGAGGCTGCTGTTTCCTCACTGGCTAATAGGGGAGTATGTCCTGGGGTGGTTCTTCACCTGTAGTGCTAACGGCAGCCCTGTTCAGAGAGCTTTCTTTTCAGATCCTCCAGAAAGATGTTGTTTTTCTCAGATCTGAGTAACACTGTTTGGATAACTGACCGGTTACCAATGTCAAAAGGCAGAATACTGCTATGGCCATACATGATATCATTTTGTGATGTTCCGTTTGCATTGTGCCATGTACAGATGAAATTCAGAATGTGTGGTCTGAATCCTCTGCAGATGTAGTCTGACCCTAATCCAAGGTAAACTTTGATCCTCTATTTAATATCAAAATGGAGAACAGTAATAGGAAACTGAACAGCTAAATATCTGTCTTCCCCAGAAGGAAGTGCTATATGCTGTACATTTAAACTCAAACAATGGTATGTAATGAACTGAAGAGTTCAAGGGATCAGCCCTTTAGAAGATAGTGTTGTCCAGTGTGCAAATTCCTTTGTGGTGAATGTCAGCTAACTGTGACCTTACACATACCACTGCCACTCCTCTGTCTTTAATCAAGTTAGGCAATGATTACATTTGAGCAACTTTCAAGACAAGCAGACCTCTAGACTCCAAACTGCAGAGTCCCTGTGATCCTCATTCATATGCCCTCATTTTGCACTACATCTTGTTTGAAAGGGAAATAGGATCATAGGTGACTGTCTAGTTACACACATGGAGCAAATGATTGGAATTAATCAATATTATTTGCAGCAACCCTCAAGTTCAGCAGCCTGTTAAAAAAGAGTGCAACAGGCATTAACCAGGTGTCTGTGTATTGCCCTTAAGCGCAAGGAATGGTGGCAGTACTCTCACTGATCCTGGAGAACCCTTCCCTGCATGTAGGTATTTTTGTGCTACTGCTGCAGTACATGTATTATCATTAGTTTGGCATTAGTGAAAGTGAAATCCAGTATACAGCAGTGGGAAATGGGAATCCAAAGTTTCTTAAAATGCTTAGTATGATGACGTGTAACACATACATAAAATTATTATTAGACTACTATATGATTTGTTCCCTGTGCACTGATATTGCACTATTGTTTTCTAATGGACTTATTTACATGACAGGAACACTCATGATGAAGACTCTGCAGTAAATAAGGGTGGGAGGCTGATACACCATTATGACATATGAACTCTAACCACCTATCTAATAGCATCTTCTTTCTTCAGACACTTTTTCTGCTGCAGCTCTGAATCTTGAAACACTTTTTCTTATTTTACCTCTGCCTGTAATTGTATCACTTCAGTGAAGTTTTGCCCAAATTCACACTGGAATTGTGAACAGGATCAAAGTCTGTGGTGTAATTAAACCCATCCCACTCACAAGAATTCAATCTCTTTTCTGAACGCTACTTCATATATATATAAAATGAGTTTGCTAGTGTCATCTGTTTCCCATTATCTATGCTCTGAGACCTATATACGAGTAAACATTAAGTAAAACATTTTTATTAGATGCTTTTAAACTACACAAGAAAATGGAGAAAGTATTCAACAAGTAGGGCAGTAGGTTAAGTAAACTAGCTGTACCCAAGGTAGCATTTGCACCCTAGATCATACGGTGTGACACTGAGGCTGCACGGTTTCAGATTTATCCAGCAATGACTGGTAATATGTTAAAGTTTAACTTTGTAGCCAAAGATGACAGAATCACTCTGGAGCCTAACCCTTGGGCCCTGTGACTGTCAGCTATTCTTTCTGAAGGCTTGCTTTCTCCAGGAGGCTTTCTAGAGACACTGTTGATCACTATATCTACAAAATGACTGCACCAATGTGTGACAGCATTAATGCAAAAATGCTGCTGCATGCTTGGAATTAAAATAGTAGTGTTGGCATCGTATGCTGCATGGACTACTAAACCCATTTTTATGCTAATTCTACAATTTGGGCTTTCTGGATTTAGTGAATCTTAAATGTTGCTCACATTCCTATGTAGTTGCTCGATGATGCAACCGTAAAGGCTTCATGCTTCTTATGGATGCTTCACAGTCCTATAAATGTGGTTAGATGCAAATTTTTCTGTGCTGTACTAGGAGGATTTCTTATTTAAAATGCCAGTAGAATTTTTGGATTTAGTAAAAAGACTGTAGCTTTCTGTACCCTGATTTTCAGAAATATTTATCTTGTATTGGCATGAGAAAAAAGTCAAACTGGCCAAAGTCTGGCCAAACTGCAGGAGGCCAAAGTGTAAGAAAATGAAAGATTATAGTGGGGAATGTAGGCAATTAGAATGATGCACCATAATCTATACTTATTATTAATCAATTGAAAAATCACAGCTTCATGTGACATGGTAGAACTTTATCTGATTATCAGCAACAACATATTTACAAGTAAGAATTATGATTTTTAAAAACTTTTTAAGAATAGTAACTGTTTTAGCGAATGTGCTAGCACACTGGCAAGTAAGCTACTGCTCCCTGTGGTTTTGTACTTTACACATCCTGCTCTAAAATATGGCCAAAGGCCTTTCTTAATAAAACAAACTGTGTTTGGAACTAATTTCTAGCTGATTAGTATCTCCAGAGTTCTCCATTCAGTCAATGGCTACCTATGAGTAAGTATTGGCAATGCCACATATTTTCTTTGCAAAGAGTAAAGCCTTCTCTGTTCTGTTTTTGTCCAACTGTACATACCAAATAACAATAACAAAACTGTCACCAATTTAAATGATTCAGGGTTGAATTCATTCTGTTTCAGAGGCTCTAATCCTGTAAAGTACCAGATAAATTTCTGTGGGAGCCAAAGCTACTCAATACTCTTTCTTTTTTCAAAAGCAGGATAGGAAATGTATTAAATTTTCATGTAATATCTGGCCAGCATTCTATTTTCATAAAAACTTTGCTTTGTGATTTTTAGTCTTTCTTGGGGATCAAAATGAGATGGTGTCTGTCTTCTGTTTTTAAATGAAAATTTAATAGGGAATTTGAGTTTAGAGGAAAATAGAGCTTCCATCTCTGTTAGACTTCAGGCAGTAGCATAGTACTACTACTAATTGTGGTGGCATAGGAAGGCTTTAATAGGAGTCATTTCTCATAATTGAAGGAGTACATCTGAGCACACAACTACCCTTCATTAGCACCTTTTTAATAATTTCAGTGCCTGCGGGTCAGCATATTTTGCATTGCTCCATTAAAAGTGATGGACCCATATTGAAGACAATGATCTGCAGCTTCATAAAAAAAAAAAAATCAGTTATTTATCAGCTTGCTGTAAATAGGCAACACAGAACAGTTGACTGGAAGGAAAAAAAAAAATCTATCCCCCATTTCTTCATCTATGAGAACTAAGGCCTCTCTGCCACTAGAGGGTGAGACGACTACAAACCAAATACTTAAGTCTTAGTCATTCCTGTGGAGGGTACAAATGCAAGTTAACATGCAGACAGGACCTTGGTTATTCATATCTAGGAGAGAAAGATGCATGCTGTGGGCATAGCAAGTACTCATATGCTTAAAGCCAGAGCTGCAAAGAAATATGGGAACAATCTGTGATAATGAACAACAGTGGAACAAAACTCATTCTCTAGACAATAGATTTTTGGGCCTTGGGAGGCATAGTTACAAAAAATACGTTCTGATCTTCATTCAAGTACTGAATCAAACTGTTTTGCTTCGAGAAAGAACTACTTCTGGCTTAAAATGTCTCCCTTTTAGTAAAAAATCTGAAAAAAGGTCTAGTTTCCTGCTTGTCTTTGATCTATACCTTTCTTTCCTTAGTTGCTTTCTTGTAGTTCTTTGATTTTTCTAGTATTTGTTTCCTTTTACTACAAGATGGTCTGATGCAGCTGCCCTGGTGTATCTTTCAAAACTGTGAATTAATTGTTTTGTGTAGTTTAGTATGGCTATGCATCTTGTCCTTGCAGAAAGCACTAATTCCTACTAATGTCCAATGTTTCTTGACTAAACATTTTACAAATAAGGCATGTTTTGATGCTTGCAGAGTCTCTTAGAAGATCCTTTTCTCTGAAGACTTCCCTAACTCACAAAGAAAATATGCCATTCACATTTCAACTTATAAAAACTACTCTTAAATCAGAGATTTAAGAAATCAATATGCTGTTTCTTCAGGAACAATATTTCCTGATTTAAAACAAAAATCAAGTCCCACAGGGTACCGTAACATCAAGTAATTTTTTTTCTTTTTTGTTCTTACAAAGCTCTCTGTTTTGTTTTGACAATGCCTGCTGCCTTGTTACTCTGTTGTTGCTTCAACAATCTGAAGGTCCAAATTCAACTTCCCTTTTTTCCTGAAGAAAGACTTTGATATTGAGTTTGTAAAGAAAAAACCAAACAAACCAACAACCCCCCCCNATGGGCTCAGGGGAAACAAAACTATCAGTCACTAAGTGGTAGTAAAAGAAGAGGCAAAAGAGGAGAAAATATTAAGTATTGTAGGAGAAAATACTAAGTATCATAGACAGTTCTAAACTATTGCCTGGGAGATTTTATTTAGTAACTTATTCAATTTCTCTTAAATGAAAGACAATTGTGGCAAGAATTAGAGTGAAATTTTGAGATTCTAGGCTAGTTAGAAAAGGGCAGCATACATCTTTGTTTAGGGAATTACAATTTCATGCTACAGAACAATCAGAATTTTTGTTGGAAGCTTTTTGTGTTTATCTACAGCATTTAAATTTTAGGGAAATTAACTGTTGAGTTTGAAGTTACATGTAGGATTTCGCATTTTCTGGCTTAAAAACTCTGCATGCCCAGGCTTAGCTGCATGCCCAGATTTTGTTGGCTGCATACTTAAAGCATAAAACCAGTCCTTATTGAACCTTGCTGAAATAAATAGGGTTTAAGAACATATTAAGCTAATGTTAAATAGAAACTCACTCTGCTGTTTATGTTGGTTTACTCATGGTTCTTGTATAATATTTGCATAACTTCAGAGAAGCTATAGAATGATTTTCCCTTTTTAAAAAAAAAGGTGTTATTAGAGCAATGAATGCTTGCTATTCTTTATTTTTTGAGGATTTTAACTGAAAGGAAACAAATGGTGACATTCCCTTGTGCTGACATTAAAAATCCCTGGCCCTTTTCTATGGGCTCTTTTCTTTTAGTGTCCTAAATACCATAGAAGTAATAGAGCGTTTACAGTTGGAGGCAATGATTGCTTTCTTCATTTCAGAAGAGATTTTGAACTCTATCAAATAATTTTAACCCTCAAAACTATCCAAAAGCTTTACTGGGAGGTACAAATGAAATCACACAGAACAATCAGTTAGAATATTGTTTTGCTACTCTGAATATTACATGAAAAGTATGAAGTGCTAAAAGTGTTTTTACTACAACACTAGCATATTTAGCACAGTTCCTTATTCTACATAGTCTTTAGCATCTTTCTGCTTAGTGATTTCTATAGGATTTGCAAGAATACATCCCAAAGCATTTTTTTTTTCTGGACGATAGAACATAGCTGTTATAGTTGGGAAAACTGGAAATCCGTCCAGCTTTTTTCTCCTTCCGTTACAGCAACGATACTAGTTGTTAGCTGCCTACTAGTTTCTAATGCTCAGAGCCAGACCTGATGCCAAATTAAATTACTAAACTTACTATTAAATTCAACGACATTCACTATCAGTCTCAAACACCTGTTAGCAGAAAGGCCCTTTCAGTTGAGATGCAAGAGCCATTATTTGATTTTTAAGGAAAAATTTGAGGTTAAAAGCCTGGTCCTTGTTTCAGTTTCTGAGGCACGGCTGCTATCTCTTCCTACAATCAAAATGCCAGAGGCTGAAAAAACACATCTGTATGACACCTGAAAATGGTGTTAGGTGAGGGTTGGTGCTGTTTAACTTGCGTAATAGAAAAACAATAGTAAAATTCCCAGAAATGTCCATGTTTGCTGAAGGACGCATACAAGAGAGAAGTAATTCAGGCATGGCTTGTTCTCTTTCCATGATCTAATTTGGGTACTTGTGGTGCATTCTTGCACTGCTCACATGTGCCTACTCATACCTGAACAGACTTGTTACATTGCTGTAACAGAACTCTTCTCATCTACAGTAAGCGATGGAGGGGCTTTGAGGCTACAGTAGGGGGAATGATCTCCCCAAGCCAGCCCGGATTCTGTGAACACTCATGTTTTCATCATGGTATGGTTGGTGGAACCATAAGCTTCTGCATTTTTTCCAGCTTCCTTCAGACTAGTAACTAAATTAAAGCTGTTTCTATGTTTTCTTGCAGCACTTTTGCAGGCTAGCCAAGACAGAAGATGACCATTTAAGTATAATTTTTCTTTCACTCGATGTCCTCCAGTGTGCAGAGCAGTTCCTCATGCTCTCCTGCAACAGAAGCGCTTGTTGCTTTGGTGCCACTTCACTGCTCTGGGATTTGTGGAACTTTTCTTACCCTGTCTGAGCTCCTTCTCTTCTCTCTGTATGGCTTGGCCGCCAGCTTTAGCTGATCTGACATTCCTTTCCACAGAAACGTGAATGGGAATGGCAGGTAGCAGCACAGTCGTTATCTGTTGCTTATTTCAAATGTGGCTGTCAGCTAAAAGCTGAAAATGCTACTTTGCAAACAGCACTTCCAGACAGGCTATTACAGGACTGAGCAAACAACCAGAAAAAAACCCTACCATCCATTTTTTGAGACCTTGAAAATAAGGGTAATTTTATTGTACTTGTATGTTTTAGAGTTTGACAGTATTTTTAGGCCTGAAGAACTTGGTGATAAACATTTGAATTCATCATTCTAACAGTTTTCAACTTTCAAAGTAAATTATTTGTTTTAAAGATTGAACATGTCACATGGTAATAGCATCTAACCAGCAGCTATGAAATGTCTAACGAATCAGGGGAGGTAGAGAAATCTCAGTAAGCAAAAGATAATGACTGGGACAGCAGAGCGCAAACAGTAAAAACAGACAAGATGCAGGGGAGGAAGTCCAAAACCTTAGTTTTGGCTTTATCGTATGTTTTTTGATCATGTTATAACATCACAAAGATCATGCCTGTCATATGAACTCAATCTGAAAGGGTGTTTTGGTCAGACTTTGACTTATGGAAGTGCCAGAAGGAAATAGATGGTAAGACAATGGACCAAATTCTGACCATGGTTGTACATGATGAATTGGTAACAGGAAGTTTAAAATCTATTTTTACTCATTTGGTTTTTGTGGTATGACACTAAAGCCCAACACACAATTTTTTTTTGGTTCTCATTCTATTTTCTTTTTCCAGCCAGATCCAGCTCCAGGCAGAAGAAAGGTTTAAATAAGGTAATTTAGTAGGAGGAAAGCTTCTGGAGGGAAACCCTCCTACTATGAATCTGACACGTTTATCTGCTTTTGTGGGAAAGGCATTATTTTTAAATTTAAAAAACCCCATCAAACTATTGACTATGAAATTTCTAGACAAATATACCTAATGCTCAAAATGCACCCCCTTTATATTGTACACTAAAACAAAACACAATAGCTTAGTAAATTTTTTTAAATATACATGTAAGGAGCTGGTTTTGTACTGCACTGTACCTTGGAGAACTGTCTACTGGGCAAGCTGAACTCAAGCTTTAAAAATGTTACGGTTGCAGACTGTCAAGTTTTATTTCCACTTTTTGCTCACTTTCAGGGGAAAAAACCCCTAAAATTCTTCATTATGTTGTAAGACACTGCAGTGTAAGTAGCAAGTGTATTCCTACAATACAGACTAAACAGAACCAATCATACTGGCTTTGACACATGATGTATGTTTAATGTCTGAGGTCTATTGTTACAGAATGTATGGAATGCTAAGGTATCTGCACCAACGTTAATGAAGTTCATAATAACATGCAGCATCACAATGTTAATATAACTAAGGAGACTATATATTGAACACTGTATACCCTATTATATACTTTATATAACCCATTTAATTCAAAATAATAACTGCACAAGTATTTTTCAGTTTTTGCTGGAAACAGACTATGCTCTCGAGGGTAGAGAGGCCCTGCAGAGAGATCTAGATAAATTAGAGAGCTGGGCAATCACCAACCATATGAAGTTTAACAAGGGCAAGTGCCAGATTTTGCACCTGGGGCACAGCAACCCTGGATGGATGTACGTACAGACTGGGGAACGAGAGGCTGGAGAGCAGCCCCGCGGAGAGGGATCTGGGAGTTCTGGTTGACGGCAAGTTGAACATGAGCCAACAGTGTGCCCTGGCAGCCAAGAAGGCCAACCGTGTCCTGGGGTGCATCAAGCCCTGCATTGCTAGCCAGTCGAGGTAGGCGATTGTCCCAGTCTACTCTGCACTGGTGCGGCCTCACCTTGAGTACTGTGTGCAGTTTTGGGCGTCACAGTATAAAAAGGATGTGAAGCTACTAGAGAGTGTCCAGAGCAGGGCCACGAAGATGGCGAAGGGTTTAGAGGGGAAGCTGTATGAGGAGCGGCTGAAGTCACTTAGTTTATTCAGCCTGGAGAGGAAGAGACTGAGGGGAGTCCTCATCGTGGTCTACAGCATCCTCACATGGGGAAGAGGAGGGGCAGGTGCTGATCTCTTCTCTCTGGCAACCAGTGACAGGACCCGAGGGAATGGCAGGAAGATGTGCCAGGGGAGGTTTAGGTTGGACATTAGGAAAAGGTTCTTCACTCAGAAGGTGGTGGAGCACTGGGACAGGCTCCCCAGGGAGGTAGTCACGACACCAAGCCTGACAATATTCAAGAAGCATTTGGACAGCGCCCTCAGACATATGGTGTGAATTTTGGGGTTGTCCTATGCAGGAACAGGAGTTGGACTCGATGATCCTTGCGGGTCCCTTCCAACTCAGGAAGAATGATTCTATGATACACCTAATTAGGACACTACGGATGAAACATCATTGTTTACTAATGGTATATTGCTGGTACATATGGGTAAGTCTTGCACTCTCTTTGCATATTAATGAAGATAAGATATAAAGCTTTTAGGAATATGGATAAGCCGGCTGTAAATACCAGATACATAGGCATAGTAGAAATGTTGAGGGGACACAGAGGTTAGAATGAACCGCCATCTACAGCTGAAGGAGTACTGGTCAATTTAACAAAAACAATTTTTGTCCATATATTGAGGTAATTCTGTGAAACTTCCCATATATGCATTATCTATAGGTGAAATTAGGCTCAGATCTTGCAAAGAAAATTGAATTCTACTGCCAACTATTAATATTGGCTATTTACTTATAAATGCCTTCATATTAACCTGAAGTTCACTTTCTAATAAATGGGAGAAACATAAAACCAGTATCCAGTGGCAGTGCTAGGGGCTTGCAAAAGTAACAACCCATCCGAAGTTGCTTACTGAAGCCTGTTACTGGGAGCTGAATCTTCCCCATTTAGACATTCAGTGTGTATTTCTTGCCTATGCATTTAACTATAGCTGTTTTAATGTCCACTGTGGCTTAATCCTAAAGAACTATAAAATGTGAATATTACTTATGCTGCATGTTTGTTTTAAAGAAGAGTAACAATACCTAAAAGTAACGCGTCACTTCCATATCCTAATATTTCTAAGGGTACTTCTTAACAAGTAGCTTGAGCTTGCAATTAATTTAACAAGAGCAGAACCAGCAAGTACTGTTTTCCTATGAATTTGTCTTGTGACCTGCAATGAAGTACAAATGCTGTTCCAAACTTCTGGAGTGTTTCTTTCCTATGTGGATTGCGCTGAATTGCAGCTGATGTGCTGTGGCTGCCTTTCCCACCAAAGGGGCTTCTACTCATCAACCTGTTTTTACAACATTTACATATTATTAACAAGATTAAAGACTCTACTTTTCTGCTGGGCAACGGATGCGAAAGTTATAGGAGAGGGCAGGCAGATGACATAAATCTTGCTTCCTTAGAGAACTTGTCCCAGACATTAAAATTCTATTAATCCTTTGTGATTCCTAATGGGTTTTGTAACAACAAACTCTGGCAGACTCTTTATTCATGAGGGTAGACCCTGTTACCCACTCAGGGAAGAAAAAGTGCTAGCCCATTATTTTGGTTATTAACTATTACTATTTAGTAAACACTCCAAGCACTGCAGGGAAATCCAGAGATGCAGTCCAGCCCCAAGGACTTTCCGTACTCAGGTACTGAACTTCGGTGTTCAGTGTTTGGTACCAGCCAGACAGATGTAAAGGACAGTATCTGACTCCAGCTGTTGTACAAGAGATGGTACTAGATTTTTCTGCAATTTAGCCCTTGGAGTTTCCGAACAGCGAAGGCCAACTTTTGCCTTTATATGATGATAGCATGATCTCTTCTTCCATAAAATGCAATGACCTGTATGTGTCTCGTGCAGGGAAGGTAGCAAGGCCTGTGATAATAAGGAGTTGGGAGGGAGGGAAGGAAAAGGAATGAAGGGTGGCAGAACACTGCCTTCTGTGGCATGACAAGCAGGGAAAGGAGCAAAACCTACACATGGTAGCAAAGTCTGTCACTGCAGAAGCAAACCAAGTTGTTTGACCAGGGTAATGCCAGAGAGCAACTCTGAAGAGAATTTTTTTTTATACCCTAATGTGTAACCAAATCAATCATTTAAATGTCTATTGCAGTGTATTGAGAATGAAAGATTTTTCCAAGTCTTTGAAGTGTTGTTCTGTGCAAATCTTGGCAAAAGTTTCATCTCTGTAGAAGTATTATACAAATGCCTTTCTACAGTTTAGAAAAGCTAAACACAAACATTTCAGGTAAATATGTTCAAGCTTCTTGAAAGAAGATATCTGCACATACACTGACTGATTCAGTGCACAGAACTACGTAAGTGCAGATGAGCTACAAAATGTAGTGTTTGTTTATGCTGCATAGAGATTGAGATTTATAAATAAAAACTATTGGCAGATCATGAGATCTGGGATCAGTATATTCTTTTCCATAACTACTAACAATTGGGAAAACCTGAACATAATAAGGATAAAATAGTAACTCAGTTAGTTGACTTCATTTTCATCTATGATTCATTCCATTTGGTAATACTCTTCTACCAAATATGGGCACATCTGAGTTCTGTGTTTTGGAGGAAATGTGAACTGAGACAAATTTGTAATTTAAGTAAAATTGAACATTTTGAAGCAGTCAACATATGGCAATTAAAGGTGGCAAAAATTAAAGGATTTTTAGAGCAGAATAATTTCATAATAATGAAAATGGAGATAAGATTTCTGTTGGGGGGGAGTGACTTTCAGGCCTCTGAATTGTTAGAGAAACAAAAGTATCATGGAGTTGTTGGTAGGCTTCCCTTGTATCAAATCTTTCAAATGAATGAAGAAGCACGAAAGATTTAATTTAGAATAAAAGAAGTGAAATATCTCAGAATAATAGAGTATTACTGACAGCTCTCTGCTGTGGCCTACTGATGTCAAAGTGAATGATGGAGGCATCATATCAGATTTAAGAAATTAATGAAGGATAAAGCAAACAAGTGGCAGTTAGAAATTGTTAATTTAAAAAATAAAGGTAAGAAGGAGCAAACTGATATAGCATAAAAATGTACGAAAAAGTAGTAAAGAAATCTTGAGGTAGTTTTTGTGGATCTGCTATTTAATAACTGGAAATAATAAGTTTGATTAAGACTGCTTTCCTGTGTTAGGTGTCCTGGAATCCTTTTTTGGGAGGTGTAGACAGAGGTCATGGAAGTCATAACTGAATAGAACAAAATGGGAAGGAATAGTAGTAGAGCAATCACCACTTTTAACTGCTGTGAAGTGTGCCCTGAATCTGTCAGCAGGATTTCTGTTTTTGTTTTTCAGAAGAAAAAGTATAGCAAGCCAGATCAAACCTAACACTTTTTGTCTGGGTCCCCATCATTCACTAGAGGAAATGACAAACTCGTTTTATGTGATTTTTATGGCTATCCCTTCCCCTCAATTCTGTTTTATTCATTAATTGCAATTCTCAGGTTTTGTTCCAAGCTTCTTAAACTGGATTATCACCTTTTCTTTCCAATATTCTCTCCTAGTTGCCTATAGTTATCACTACCTTTTTATAAGGGCTGATTTCATAACCTTTTGATCTGCTTTAGTACTTCACTACCCGTACTATAACACAACCATAATTATTTTTCCTTATGAAGAAATTCAGTTTTGTTTTCAAGCTCCTGAAAATTTTTAATTTAAATGGCCTAAACATTCATTGAACTCTATTTACGGACCATCTTACAAACACTCAGTTAACTGTAGTTAAACCCAAGGTATTTTCAAGTTTCAAAATTAGATTTATAAAGGTTTATACAGGGGGAGTGACTTGTACAAGGTTGCAAATAGAAATTTCAAAGAGGAACATTTAAAGGAAGAATCCCAGTTAAAAAAAATCTAAACAATTTTGCAATTTAGAGCAGCAAAAAACCCCCCAAACCTATAAAGATATTAGGGCAATAGGAGCAAGACTGTGAAACACTTTAAAAAAAGTCATGTCCTATTGTGGGTTCAAATGGCTGACACGTGACCATACACTGTCAGCATGGCTCTGTTACTTGCTTCTTGGCCATACCATGATGTGGAAGCTCAGTATAATTGAGAGGGAATGTGACTTCATTAAAGATGCTATTTCTCAGCAACCACACTAGAAATTTATTTCCTTTTTTAAGGGAAAAATCCATTTTAACTTAAATGATCCAGGCACTATAGTTCATGCTTCACTCTTCCATTGTGTTTTAGCCCTTAATAATGTCTTAGGCTAAATGTTCCCAACAGTCTGGAGTAAGGCTTCTCCTTCTTTCTCCTTGCCCTTCTTTCTTTTCCCCATGCTGCAGATGGCTGTCTTGTGATTTGGCTTTTTTGGACTGAAAAAAAGACAGTTTACAGTGGTACTGGATAGATTAAGGATCTTCAATAAATCACATGAATGTGATTATTATACCACCATTGTTCCTACCATATTAACATGGGTTTTAGAGTGAACTCCCAATAGAGGAATTAATGAACAGAAATTCTTATTTTTAAGATTTAACTATTAAGTATGAATGATGCTTAGTCTTAGGACTAAAATTTGGTTTAGAAGATTGGTGTTCATGTTGCAATATAATATTGTCACAATTAAGCCATATCATAGGTTGAAGACTAAACTTTGAAGTTGACATAGCACAACTAAATCCTCACATCAACACTTGTCAATCATACTATACAGTTTTTTAAGAAAAATACCACTGTAATCCATGGAAGATAGAGAAACATTTATCCAAAGAGAAACTATACCAGCAGCTCCAGGAAATGGCTTTCGAAATATAATTATACCCAAAGGGAATAGACACATTCATTGGTACCTTATGCTTTACAAAGCCAGGGGAGTTAACCATCAGATAATAGGTGCATTACCTATCATGGCTTATTGCTTAATTATTATGTCTACTTGATATGAACTGGCATTATACACAAACAATACTGAGTCTTAAGTGCTCTTTAACTTGTGAGACAAAATTGTATCTTCAGATCTCTGGTAAGAGTCTGGTTAGACTACCTGGTTGCTAGCTGGTCACTAAGTTAGTGTGACATGTCTTTAGTACTAGACGTTTATATTTGGTTTTCCCTTTGCAATTTCTTGTGCTGCTGGATTTTGATCTTAATGTTCCCTTAGAGTATGTCTTTGATATGTTTCCTAAAAATTACTGTTGCAATACATCATTTACTAGTTTAATTTTTTGCCTTAATTCATGCAGTGTGTTGTCATTCAGGTGGTGAATAAAAATAAAGGCAACTTGTTTTCTGGACCTACTTTTCTATGCAAAATAATAAAATAAAGGCAAACAAAAAAGGAAAGGCGAATTGTCCTGAAAGAAACAACATCTGAATACTAATTTTTCAGAACACTGGTACTAACTGCAAGAATAGAAAAGAAAAATAAGAGTACTTTCTGAAGCCTTTAAAAAAAGAGTTGCCTGGAAGATTTTTGGAAGTGAAAATTAAATTTGGCAGAAGACATGTAAGGCTCAGCTACCTGCTAAAACTTGTCAACTCTTAATTTTACATCTGTTGTTGATCACGCTGCAGGACTTGATAGTATATTTATGATCATGTCACTGCAATGGAAGAGGCAATGTTAAATTGCTATGTCTAGTCAAGTAGGGGGCTTGGTCTTTCATGTATATTTGATGACAAACAATCCCACTAAAACATAGCTAGTGTACTGCAGTAGTACCCTTACAGGAAGGACTTGTGTTTAGTTTTGTTTTTCTCTGCTGCCTCAGGCATAAGCATCTATGATCTCTCAAGGTATTTTAAACAAAGTAGAATTACAATTATACAGACTTTTAACAAAAGAGTAGTTTCATCTGTAATCCTGGTTTTGTCTTAAGGGTTATCATTTTGCATTTTGTTTAGCAACTGAATAAGAGAAGCCTTGCCAATAACTGCCAGGTACTGGCAAATAATTACTCAGTGTTCAGGTTAAGTAAAGATTTTGTGCATTATAAAATTATTTAGCAATTAGATTTCAAAGTAGAATATGATCTATGTTGCCATCCTCAGGTTCCTTCCTTCCTCTTGCATGGTAAAACTTACTAAATTTCGTTTAAAGTGTACATTTATGTTTCCTTTGTAACTATTGGTCCCATTGCCATTACTATAGGAGATGCTACCACACTGCAGTAATGAAACCTGAAAAGATTCTTCAAATCTAAATACATTAAATATGAAAATTCAAGATGAAACTTACTTTAATAAAAGGCTTTGAATATCTATTTGTTAAATTTTTTTGCACCCTGAAGAAAAACCAAATGTATGCACACATTTTGGTTGCATACAATAGGCTGTTGTTCGTCACTTGTCCTTACTGAGCTATGCATATTCATGCTATACCTCCCAGTGGTTCAATATATGCTCATGCCATTAGCTCGCCAAAGATCTGACTTGATTCTATCATCTGGAGGGTTTCACTCCTAGCAGCAGGTTTGGAGCTAGAAAACTTTATACTATAAAGATTTTTCTGCTGTATATATTACAATTGTAAATATACTTTAAAACCATTTTTGGTGGCGAGGAAATATTGGTCATATCTGTAGATGTATTTTTGAATGACTTGATAAATTGTTTCTGAGATCTTTTCTATCATTTAATGAAGGAGGTTTTATCCATTTAAAAACAAGAACCACTTGATTAGGAAAATATATAGCTGAACTGCTGAGCAGATGAACTAACACAGTTAAGTATTCTTTTGGAGAATCACCAGAAATGCTTCAGAGTCTTCCAAGATTTTGTTTCTTATCTTGCTAGCAAATTTTCAATCTTGAGAAGGCATGTGGAGTTGTCATTAATTTTTACTGTGAAAATGTTTGCATAGGAATTGCTTTTGGAAAGTGAGCAAATAAGAGAGGTGGTAGTTCCCTTTGGCTCCAAGTGATGACAATTCTTGAGTTAGAGTTGCAGCTTTGCTAAAATATTTGAAGGATAGTTGTCCCGAATTCACTGTCACAGGAATAGCATATAAGTGCAAATAAAGAAAAGTACACCTTTGCAAACCACTTGGCACTGATAACACAGCTAAGAAGCAAACTCCCAAAGCCCGAGTGTCATCTGCATATTTCTTGTTTGCCATTTTCTTCCCCAGAGGAGCTTCCAGGAAAAGGCAGTCAAATATTAGTGTGGATGTGCAGTAAGATACAGAACTTACCTTTCTGATAAAGCCATTTATGCAGACTTTCACACCTTCTGCAGCATACTCCTGTCCCAGAGCTCCAGGGAAATGTCTCAGATTTGGTGTCCACCAACTGTCACTTGCTTTTGGAAACAGGGTACTTTGTCCTAGTGGCTCTGTGCTTATCTTGTAGCTAAATGCAGCCTTTCTCCCCTTTTATCTTCCCATCCTTTGCTTTGGATCCTCTGACACCTACCCTGAGAGCTCTGATTTCCCAGTCTTCTGGGAAAGCCCTTCCTGTTCTCTCCTTTGTGGAAAAATGATTCAACAGCTGTATCTAAAAGTTTTGAGGATGTGCTCTGGAAGACCTTGGTTTCCTCCCAGGACATTTCCCCTTCACACCACAAGGCCTGAGCAGGCAATTAGCCAGCTAGGCTTCTCTGCCCCTCTCCTGACAGCCTAGAGATGCTCTAACTTCCCACGGACCTGTTTGCGGGGAAGGGAAACGTCTATTTCATGTGGTGCAGGCCAGGCTGAGCCAATTGTTGGAGTCTTGAGAACATGTGTGTTTAAAAGTGAGTGTGAATATTTCACAGTAAAATATGAAAAGTCTACTTTGTGGTCTTTTAAAAATATTTCTGGCACAGCAAAACACGAAAGATGGGAGACAGGCTTTTTGTATGGGATTACTTGGTGCTAGTGCAGCATTTTCTCCTTGCCAAGTTTTTGGTTAAGTTGGAAAGTGTATTTCCTTGATTATGATGAGGCGAGACACTCTTTAAATAGAAAATAAATTTTATTGCCATCTGCAGAGCAATCTGATGAATTAAATGAGGAGTTATGAAAATCTTCTGTTGGCCCTTTTTGAATAAGCAGGTTCATATGGATTTTATAAATCCAGAACTGGATTTTTAAATACGCGTCCCTCAAAATTTATCACAAAATAGTTTGTTACACAGTGACAGTCTTGGTCAGATCATATATTCCTTTTTGATGCTTTGTCCTGATTTGAGAGAGAGAGAGAGAGAGAGAGAGATACACACACACACAAAGTATTTCAAATAAGATTTTATACCAATGTGAACTTATGTTTATGGAAGGAGTCCTGATCTGCCAGTCTTCTGTCCCATGTCAATTATGGTAAATGGTGATATTGCGTATCAACATATAGTACTCCATTCTGACCACATAGTCTATACTATGTGAACATCTATAATGAGTATGCAGTAGCGAAGATATGAATCTAAAACCTAAAGTTTACTGGCCTAAATTGCGCTATCAAAAGTGATGGGAAGACTGTAGCAAAGTATCAGAAAACCACACTGGTCTAGGCTAAGGCCCTGCCAGCACCCTGAAGAGCTCTGTTTGGTCTGCTCAGCTATGGTCTGCTGCATGGTCACGGGCAAACTATTTAGCCTGTCCATGTCTCATTGCCTATAAAATGGGAGAGGAGATGTCAGTTTTGTCTTCTGTTTAGTCTTTTGATGTAGAAGAAAATGCCTTTTCTAATGCACATAGTACCCAGCACAATGAAGTCCTGATCTCTTTTCTAGACATAACATGAATAAGATAAAATTATTCTGCTGTGTTGCTATGAGCTTTAAAACCCATATATCTGTACTAGTCATTTATTTTGAACAGTTTGAGACACTTCAGGTGTTGGCATTCATATACCAGCAATCAAATATAGCGAAAATCACACTTTATCAGCAGAAACCCTGTGTCTTACTCAGGTTTAACAAGTAACTTCATGAATTAAAACAAGAGCTTAGGTATGCCAGCAGCTATAAACATCTGTTCAAACATGTTAGGGATTATTAGGGCAGTACCTCAGCCTTGTTAACTTGAAGTGTGAGCCAGCTTTGCAGTCCAAAGCAAGCATAAGAACTGTGATGTAGCAAAAAGAAGGGAAAAACCTCATTCTTGTGGAGTGAAGATTAATTGGACATATACAATAAGTACACACAAGCCTTTAAACTTTCATTCAAATCTAGTCAAGCCATAAAAACACAGCTGTTCAAGCTAACAAAGCGTTATAGGTCTAGACCTGCAAATGAGCACATGAATGGTATTAGAAATTAAAACCTGTAGTAAAAGTCTTAGGGCACAGTTTGTCACATCTGTACACAGTCAGATCCCGCTGAAAATAATGCCAAGGTCAGAGTTAGACTTTGGTGTTCATTATAAATGCACTCCAAAATTGTATGGTTGAACAACAATTGGGCTTGGGTTCTCAGACTTCCAATATAATGCTGTGGGATTAGGGAAGCTGAGAGACAGCCAGTGAGAATGATTAGTTTCTCATGCAGAAAGATACCCATAAGTGTTCGTTCTTTCTTTTTAGAAAAGATGAGGACAACATATCTGTTTCATTGTAGTTGTTCTTCAGGACACTCTTATGCCTTAACCATAATTGAAATACCTTTGCCAAAGCCTCTAATTCATCGAAGCAAAATTTCATGACTGGTCATGTTATCCTTCTGTGTGGTACGTGGTAGGTGTCCTTCCTTTAAATCTTGTTCTGCCTGACCTCCTTGATTTTGTGCTTTCTAAGCTCTTTCCGTTAACCAGCGAATCTGTCCTTCAAGAATTGCTGCTGTCCAGCTGACATGCAGATTAATCTTCTCACTCTTTCATCTTCACACCTGTTTTCCTCCATCCAAACTAAAGCTTTAGCTATTCTGACATGATCTTATGGTTGTTTGGATTTTAGTTCATACATAAGACGGCTAAAACAAAGCCCTTAGTGTTTTCATCATGTTGTTCCTTTCCTCCTTTTTAATCATTGTGATCAAAATTAACCTTTGTCTGTAATTTATGCAGTAATCATTTTATCAGCATTTCTTTGTGATCCCCATATATAGGTGTGTCATGGTTTAACCCAGCAGGCAGCTAAACACCACACACCCATTCATTTACTCCCCCCAAGTGGGATGGGGGACAGAATTGGAAAAAAGGTAAAACTTGTGGGTTGAGATAAAGACAATTTAACAGGACAGAATTATTTTCTAATAATCATGGTAAAACAATATACAAAACAAGTGATTCACAATGTGATTGCTCACCACCTGCTGACCGATGCCCAACCAGTTTCCGAGCAGCAACTGTGCCCCCCCCAGTCAATTCCCTCCAGTATTTTGTTCAGTGTGACGTATGGAATATCTGTTTGGCCAGTTTGGGTCAATTGTCCTGGCTGTGTGCCCCCCAGCTTCTTGTGCACCCCCTGCCAACTCACTGGCAGGGCAGTATGAGAAGCTGAAAAATCCGTGACTTAGTGGAAGCACTGCTCAGCAACAACAAAAACATCAGTGTGTTATCAACATAATTCTCATCCTAAATCCAAAACACAGCACTATACCAGCTACTAGGAAGAAAATTAACTCTACCCCAGCCGAAACCAGGACAAGGTGATAGTCAAATCTTGCATAATTTTTCATAACTAATTGAGATTTCTCTTTTTCTATTCATTCACACAACTGGAACTTATAATTAAATTACTTAGTTGTGTCAATATCCCTTTCAGTTCTGTCTTGTTTATGTCTGCTCAATGTGTTGTTAAATGATTTTCATCGTCATTTTGTTCACGTGGCTCAATTTTTTAAATCCATCTAACTTAATTTTTTTTCCTCACACCATATGCAGACTACTTCCATAGCTTTCATGTTCCATCACCGATCAATCTTTGGGTAGTTCTCAATTTCAAATGAGACCATGAAACTAATTTCTGTGAAAAAGCAGTCTGTTAATTACAGCCTAATATTGCATATAAATAAATATATGTACTTCCATTTTTTAGTAGATTGTTATTCAGAGTCATGTTTTAGGGAACCTGGGTGTTTTGCTTCACTGTAGTCTTCAAACAGAGTGGGTAGAATAATGTGTAGAATAGATGAGACAATCAACAAATAGGAGTGAGAACAGACTATTAGAATACCTTGCAGTGAAAAACTCTTTGAATTTAAGAAATGGAAGAAAAATGGTACAAGCAAGTATTTCACACTTAGTGTGTGTATATTGTGATGATGAAGGAGCACAACAACCAGACACTTAAAAATGCTGGAAATCTACCATCCGTATCTTGAAGTGCCAGGGGAAAGAAAAAAGACAAATCACAGTCATAGAAATATGCTTAAGCAGTTTGCTAAGAAGCAAATTTTGGTGCAGAGTTCTTAAATGATTCAGTGTATCCTCTGGTTTGAGAGAATTACGTATTATCTTATTCCTGTGTCAAGTTATCTATTCAATTTCTTAAATAACGTCCTTTTTCTTATTAGGAAAAACCCCCAACTTCCTTAAGTGCTGGAAGAATGAACAGCTTATAGAATGGTCTGTTTTCTATATACATTGATTGGGAGGATGAGTGTTTGAAAGGACCAGTATTGGGAAGACTTTTAGCCATAATTGCCACTTTAAAAATGAAATTAGTGAATATAGCAACTGTCCTGGACTGTAATTCTTCATCATAGACTTCTATTTATGCCTTTTAGTTAGATAGTGTTTGGCAGTTTATGAAAACTCTATCAACAGTGATTTGGTGGAAGGTATGTGGAAGCTGTTGAAGGATCTAAATCCTATCTGATCTGCTTTGCAACTCGGTCTGTGTATTCCTCACTGAACTCATGAATGGGCTAATTTTCCACAAAAGACTACTTTGCCTTTCTTGCTCCTTTTGAAATATTAATATTCACATTTGAAAACAAAACCGAACTTACTCTGATGTTGCAAACGGCATTGCCACAAAGGATGTTCACATCTCCTAAAAGAGTGGTTCCAACCTGACGGTTTTTCTAGCTGGAGTCAGTATGATAAATACATGACAACTGAGGGAGAATGTGGCCAACTTTCCTCAGAAAGACTGACTGGCACATCTGAACAGTTGCTCAAATATGACAACAATTAAAATCTAGATAAAACTTTGTGCTTTCAATTCTTGAAACATGCATATTCGGAAAAAAACCCCACCCAACCCAACAACAACAAAAAATCCCACCACATTCTGCGTGTAACCAATGATTTTATAAATAAAAATGAATTACCCACTAGCAGTGGGTGATTAACTTCCCTAATCTTCAGAAAAAAATTAAACCAGTAAGCTTGATCAGACATAAGAACATCTCAAGAAATTTGTTTGAAAACAGATCTGTTCTCCAGTGCAAATCTCATTTACCTTCAAGAACTCAGATACTAAAAATAGCATTGAGTCTTACAAATTGGTAAAGTGGTTATTGTAATACAAACTTCAGAAAACTGAAAGTGTGGTTACTCTCTACATAACAGTAGAATTGGGCCAGAAAATACAGAAACTAGTATCTGAACTGTATTTCAGCATCAGAAAAGTGATGCGTTGTCATTTCCTGAATTTAGTAGTGGGATGCTGAGAACTGCTCTCTGCCTATACCATGCCTGAACAATGAGATTTGTTTGATTTGTGCCCATAAATTCAAGACAAAAGATGAGTTTGGCTCTCTTAGAAAAACAAAGCAAAAAATGCAGTTGAACATTATTCAAAGAAGGTATTAAAGGCAAACAGAAAAATGGCAAAAGCAGTGCTGCTTAGAGTGATGCATTTGACAATCCTGATTCTGACAGATTGAGTTAATGGGCTTTTTTTTTCCTAGCACTTAATTCACTTCTTGCTTTGTTTTTAAATTTAATAACCTAAGCTTGTTTAAAAATTTAATGACAGATTTTTTTATAGTCAAATTTAAATTCAGGAAAGCAATGACACGTGCTCTAGTACAAAAACAACATGTCTAATTTTAACACCTAAAGTCAGTGTAATGTCTAATGTACAAATTATAAGGTGTATGGTAGAATAATTATTTGGTATTGTTTTTGGTCATAGTGATACAAAGTTTTGTAAAATTATTAAAGTATGAAATTGAAAAAACCCACAACTGATGATAAATTTTAACAGGAATAACACAAAATTTTTCAGTATTAGCCAGCAGTTTATGAAAGTGTTGAATCCTGTCAATCCTATTCATTACTAAAAGTGGCAAATCCTGCCTTCTGACAACCCTACCTGCATGTTCAGACACCAGCTAGCATATTCGAACAATCATTTTTGTGCCTTTAGGCTCCATCCTTCCTCAAACCTCTCCTTTACTGTGATACCTACAATCAATGGGCCAGCTATGAGTCTGCTGATACAGTGATATCACATACTATCTTGCAGATCAATAATCTGTACTTTTTGTTCCAAGCATCTGTATCCTCCTCTTAGAATTTTTTTGAATTTACAGCGAGGACCATTTCTGTTTTGTACAGTCCCTTGCACAGTGGTCCACAACCAGTACTTGTAGTTGCTATGGTAACATAATAGCTATCGAAGAATATTGCAGTCTAAAAAGCATGTTTTAGAAAACATGTTGTAACAACATAATGTAGGTTTCCTTTCTCAGGGAGCACTCTTCTGTTGTTTGCTTCTGGTAGTCACCAACCTGCTTACACAGTAATCATGAATTCATCCTTGGATTTCAAATAGGACGATACAGGTTGGTGCTGACTGGGTGAATTAAGAGTGAATTCATGAAAAACAAGGAAAGCAAGACTTTCCTGGAAGCATGTATCATGGTACTGAACCTGTTGAAATCGACAGCAGTGGTGGTTGAGTGAAATGGAGCAATAGGTTGTTAAAGGAATCCTGATTTTCTTAATTCTCATGTTAAAGGGGGAAAAGGAGAGACTTGCATGGAAGGAACCAGAGCCATGGTGAAGCAAGAAATGAATAAGAGTAGGAAATTCCTCTTTGTATCAACAAATGTGCATTTTTTTCTTTGCTTTTATCATACATGGGAGCTACTCCCCCCTGCCCCCCCCCCCAGAGCGTTTGTTTATTTCACACTTTGCTGTGGCCTGCTCAGGAAGTCATATTCGATGTTTGCAAATGAGTTTCATATGTTTTTGCCTACCTTCACAATTTCTGCCCTTGTATAGTTAAACTACTAAGAATATTTTCATTGTCAAACTCAGAATAGAGGCAGGCTACTGACATATATTCCCATATGCTATGGTGCTGGGAGGAAGATACTTCATAGAGAAGACTTTAAAATGAATATAATGAGGAAGATGCACAGGAAAATATGGTGCATATTTACATTGCAACTCCAACAACAAAGAAAAATTGAAAACAAAACAGAAAGCATGTTTGCAATATGTCACCCTAAAGGATATGTTTAAGTTGAAATATTAAAAGCATTCTCAGTAACAGCAGACTACGCCAGTTTAAAACAAAGCCCAAATTTGTCATACCTCAACAGCTCAGAGTGGTGTACCCAAAGTAATTCCAAACTATTCAAATGTCTTCCAAACCTGAGGTCTGCTTTTGTTTTTTCCTTTTTCCTAATCTTTCCCCTTTTTCTCCCTCCCATCTCTTCCAAACACTTCACATTGTCTGGGTTCCAATGTATGATGTTGATCTATCTGAAGTGTGCCTAGACAGAGGATAAGGAAAAATGTTATGCCTATTTTTCATGCATTTCTTTTATGATTTAAAAATTACTTTCCTCTCTATGGAAGGTTTGGGATTTAATAAAATATTGGATAAATAGATATACCCTCCTAGCTATGAAAGATTCTATTGCTTTGCTTTAAAATCATAATTTAAAAGATGCTTTATAGCTATAATTTGTTTGCATTATAGCACCTAGAAACTGAAGTAGAGCTCTCACTGTGCTAAACAGTTTGTGGATGTGTAGAATTAAAACTTGGAATGCTTAGAGCTTGGAGTTTTACTGTTGACTGCAACACATCAAGAATTTAACCTGTGACAAAAAACATTCCCTGCCCCAAAAAACCTTACACTCTTAATGAGCAAGACAGATTCACAAGGGGAGGAGAGGCAGGCAAAGTGGTTCATGGTTATGAAGCAGATCAGCTACAGAGCAGAGAATTGGTCCTTCTGTCTCCTGTCACAGCACAGTGCCCTGGGCGTGCTGCCTCGACACATAATTAACTACTAAATCTTTCCAGCGCCCTTTGAGAACCGGGTAAATTAGCCTGCCTCAAATACTTTGCTGATTCTAATGCTGATGCAGCTTGCTTAAACCTTGCTTGCATATCTCTCTGCTGTACAGCCTGTCTGTATTCTGGGAATCTGTGGGGAGTTGCCTCTGTTTTGAAAAATGATTCCTGGAAGGAAGGCTCGATTTGGACCCAGGGTGGTATAATGTTCCCTTCCCGCAGAAGGGAATAGGAGAAAGGTGAGTGTTTACCTAAT
>WAAD01026216.1:3354-64873 GCA_013389945.1 Fregata magnificens
CCAGAATGCATGTGAGTACGTTGAGCACCAAAGAACGCAGCACAGATATCTATGGAGCTTCTGCAGTCAGCTGTCTTCCATTGCAAGGACAGTTGTTCATTTACTCCTGTCTTCTGTTTCCTATTTTTTGATTAGCCTTTATCCTTAAAAGTACTTTCCCTGTTTAGTTTTCTTAAAATCCTTTGGTGAGGTACATGAGTGAAAGCACTCTGCAAACCCAAAGGAAGGGTAGTCAGATCTCCTTTATCTAAATGCATGTTAATCTTTTCAAAGAACTCCGGTAGGTTTGTGACATCTCGTATTTATCCATATGTCCCTTAATTCTAGTCTTTATTCATCCATAGTTCCCCTGGAGCTCTTTTTTAAAAATTGGCATTGTTTTAACCACTTTCCAGTCCTCTGACACTGAGTCAGTTTTCTACACACCACAGTTTGTAGTTTGGCTATTTCACACTCGAGTTCCCTCAGAACTCTGGGGCAGAAGCCATCTGTTCCTGGTGATTTGTTATTGCTCACATCGCCTCCTTGATCCATAACCTTTTCTGCCAATACTTCAATTTTAGACAAAGCCTCTGACGCATACTCTGAAAAGAAGGGTCCCTCCTTCTACATGTCAAACTCCTCCACAGTTAACACAGATGAAAAAAAAAACAAAAAGAAAAATCAATATTATAACCTTTGTCTACTTAGGACATTATTTTTATATTTCACTTGTTCCATTATCTCTGCAGATTTTCTGGAAAGCTTCCTCTTTCTGTTGTATACAAAAAAATTTGTAGTATCAGTTTTTGAACCTTTCCAAGTTGTTCTTCACATGTTTTTGTGATCCATCTTGCTGTGCTTTTACACTGTGCCTGTTGGAGTTTATGATATTTTCGTGGACACAAATTATTTTTTTGGAAAAAAGCCTTCTTAATTTGTTAGCTTCCTTTATATTGCTCTTTAGCTATTTCTCTTTGTCATTTCTCAAATCTTTATTGACAGGTGGCATGCTTTTTCTCTGTGCCTCCAATATGGCTTCCATGCTGCTTTCAATTATTTTTCTTTTTTGACTGCTCCTGCTAGTTTCCTCATTTTCTTGTGGTTCCGCTTTTGAAAACTGTGTACAGCTATGCTGGATTTCTCTTTTTACCTTCACCAAGGAGTCATGATGTGTATCTAAAACTTCAGCCTTAGCATCATGCTTCAGTGTCACCTTTCTCCAATCTGTAGCAAGGTGCTACAGATACTGTGATTCCTGTTCTCATTGCCTCTTTGAATACCTCAGCATGCTATTGGCACTGCTACCGTGCTAAAAAGAAATGACACATATTCCTCTTCTATAGATTTTTGGGTGTGTCTGAGGCAGCAAAGGATAGAACTGGAAAATGAAGAAACAGGAGTCTTGGAATAGTCTGTTCAGTTCAGCTGCACCTCTTTGCATATACTTCATGTTGTTTCTTAATGACACATTTTCACATGTGGACTTATTACTGAACAAAGCCTAGGCCAAATTCATGCCTCTTCTCTCCTTATACAGCAAATGTAAGCTCTCTCTTCCTGTCTCCTTATCCAGCCCTGCCTCAGCATCCACCCCTTTCCCTGTACCACACCCTTCCACATATGGTTCCTCTTCCTCTGCTTCAGTCTCATTTTCTTTCCAGCTTTATTGCAGGTGGTGTGCAACTTCAAATTCAACGTAAAGGAGTAGTTAGATGTTATGGTTGTAACCTGTTGTTGTTCAAACCAACGTGCGTAGATGTAAATGATTAAATAAATGCAAAGCCCTTGTGCTGAAATAAATCAGAACACGTCACAGTCCTGAGGCAAAGAGTTAATATTTATCACTGCAATATTATACTGCAATATTATACTGATTGATAGGTCATATTGCACAGTTGTCTTCCATTTTTAATGCTCTTCATTGTTCAGAGACTTTCATAGAATCTCTTTGTTAGTGAAAAGCTAACTAGCTAGTAATATATGATCCTTTATAACTGAAAAATATAATATGTAAAATAAAACAATTTATTGCACATATATCCCCCTCACATTTTTCCAAAACAAATACATGGTCCAAATTAGAGCAATCTGAATCTTTTCTTCTCCTCATTTGTTTATATTTACTTCACACCTAGCAGACTTCCCAAACACTATTTCCAAATATGTCCTTTTAAGCTGGGAGTATTGTACACAATATAAACCCTCAGTCTATAGTGCGTAGGCAAATATTAACTATCAACAAAAAATATACCCCACGTTCCAGACCCAAACCAGCTTCTAGTGTAAATGACAGATGTTGTCCATCTCTCCTGGGAAGACTGCCACCTACATACCTCAGTTACATTCATTCAACTTTAGAAATGGAATGAAACTCCTGCATTGTCAAATCTACTCTCAGCTGTTGCAAGCAACAATGGTGTAGAAGTTTAGCTCATGGGAACACACATAAAGCCAGCTGCATAGAACAAAGGCTTCTTTTTACCTTAAAACACTTTTAAGAACTATAAGTCATAATCCACAACCATACTGGCCACAAGAAAAGTACAGCTCAAGATCCTCACCAATATCCTACATTCTTTTAAGTTGCTAAATTAGGCTGCAGTTTCATTTTTTGCAACAGAAAAGGCACAAAAAAATTCAGTTGGATGTGTCCTTACAGTTCGAAGAATATGAAGGAGATGCAAATCTAGGAACAAGAGGTCAAGGCTGAGGACAGTTCTAGTAAAGGCTGTTAGACAATGATGAAAAGCAGACTACTTGCTACAGCGATGAAAAAATCCTTTCTGGTCATCCTGTCATTCTGACCTAGGCCAAAAATCTCCTCCTCATCTCTAATCAGGATTCATAGAATGGCAGCCACATCATAAAATCACAACATCAAAATTGTAGGGAATCTTTGCTTCCCATGCTACAGCAAACATTGAAAATTACCCTTGCAAACTCCGCCACTCCAGATCTACCATCTTTCAAAGGGGGTGGCATCTGTTGTGTCCAGCCGCAACCACCGAGAGCCAGGAAAAATCGGAGATGGTGCCACGTGTGTAGGAATAACTGGCTGGAGAAGATTATGGGAGTTGGGCAGTGCGCAGCTGAAAGAAACATGATATTAAACTGTAGTGTCTGTCAGCAGAGGAAGACAGTGAAGGGTTTTACTGGTAGTTGGAGTATGTTTTGACAGTGAAACACCAAATTTGAGTAGAACCTCTGGATGACCCTGAGAAGAAGCCAGAAATAGTTTGTAAAACCAGTATGCTTCAGCAATGAATGCTATTATCTGAGGTTTACAGCCTGCAGTGCCAGGCATTTGTGAAAAGAAAATCCCCGTGAATCAACAAAAAGACATTCTAAACATAATTTTGGCTTAAAGTGAATAAGAAGCCTTTTTTTTTTTTTTTAATTGCCTCACTTTTATCTTAATGTATATTTCAAAATTTGATTATTATTTTGGATGTGGTAAATGAGTACCCTCACTTATATTTTACCTCAGCTCTCTTGATTTAAGGGTGATTTTCAAGATTACTGGTTAATATCAAGCCATTTGTCACACAGGGATATGTTAAGCAAACCTGGGGTATTTGAACAGCCCTACAAATGCCCCACTCCCCAGCATGCTTTTCCCATGAATCTGAAGTCCTATGGTCTAGGATGATTTGCTATCATAGGAATCAGAAGAAGTACCTTCTGGTGACCACCAACACCCATGTAGGAAGGTAACAGGCATAGAGTTGATGGGACCCCAACTGTTTTAACAAGAGACATTAAAAAAATTCTTCAGAGATATTAATTTCTCTAGGGTCCTAGGTCATCATCTAACTGCCCAATTTTATATCACATTCCTAGTAATTCCAAATCAAGAGATAAAAATGCAAAAATCAAGTTATGCATCAAGGGAGAGAAATAATTCTTGTCTGGCCTCAAAAGACAAGTCATTGCCTGCGGTTGCAATATTTATTCATTTTTTAATTAATTTTATGACTTCTGTGCTTTTCTTCCACAAATCTTCAATCAGCTTTGCCAGTCTGAATCCTTAAAGTCCTGGGAGCTTGAGTTTTCTCAGAATAACTTTGAAATCCTTAGAGACAGTGCAATGTTAACACACAATAGAAAAATAAAATAATTTTCCCTTTTTTTCCCCTTCTTTTTTTTAATAAGAAGGAGGTGTTATTCTTTCTTCTGACAAATGGCCAATGATTAGCATGCTGTGGATATGTCTCCAGAATGGCCACATTAACTGTCTCTCCTAATAGGACAAGCCACAAGTTCTTATATCTTCTACCCTTTCAGTCTAAGTATTAAGTTCATACTGAGCTTCCATTAGTTCATACGATTTTCTTCCTGCAAGTGATATTTTTACTAAAAATGGCTCCTCTAACTTAAAAGTATTTTCCTTATGAAAGTGTTTTAATAGTTGACTTTCTGAATTCACTTGCCTTTTATTATTACTTTCCAAACATCCCGAAGTCCATTTTCAGTATACCAACCTCATTATGTGTCCCCAAGATCTGGCCTTCAGCTAATGCATTTACAGCTCCTAGCTTTTGCTAGCAAAAGGCAGGAGGTAAGCAGGAATAGAAATTGCTGTAGCAGAGCTGGCCTATACCCCAACTCTTCCACAATCTTGTCTATTGTGGTGGGCACCAGTTAAGAATGAAAAAATAGAGACAAACAGCTAACAGTCCAGTATTTTAGTACAAGACAACTTTTTCTTATCTGACTTAGTGACCACTTCATGTAATGTGACTGTTTAAACATAGATTGACAACAGTAGTGCCATCAGCACCGAATATTAAAAAGAAAGTTCTGTTTACTTGCTGTGTTTTGGTATCTTAATAGGCAACTGGTATTTGTTCTTAGGAGAAAACATCCCCGAAAGGATTTATCACCTAGAAAAACTATGTAGTTTTTCCTTATGTCTAGTGTAAGTTACCTTCTGTTCATGTGAACAAACTTTGAAAAGAAAATCTGCATTTCTGTGGGAACTGTGAACAAATCATCAATAATTACTGGGAAGGAGGAAGGCAACTCCTTAGGTTAATTTTCAGTCCCAGTTTACTGCCTCTCATGGTGAAGGCATCTGATTAGAGCTGTGGCAAGCAGAATGAACTCCAGCTTAGCAGCCTCGTGCTGCTCTTACAAGCTGAGAAAAGGGACTGTAATGAGCCCAGCAGCTCTCCCATCCTCTCCACTTACTTCCACCCTCTCTGCAGTGCAGAGGCTTGGGGGAAAGGAAGGGGAACATTGCTTCTCTGTCCTTCTGGTCCCTCCAGAAGTGAGTGGAGAATATTAGGAGGAGAGGAAAAAGGTCAAGAGAGGCAGAATGTATCACCCTGGGACTGTGGGGCAGATGTGGAATGAAACCCAGGAAGGACTGAGGCAGGTATGAGGCAGCACAACCAATTCTTCAGCAGAGAACAGCTGGATGTGGGAGTGTGAGCTGTTGCAGAAGCAAAGTTTCAAATCTTCTCAGGTAAGGTGGAAATAATGATTACCAAACACATTAATGTCTGGGTAGGAATGGAGAGTACTAAAAGAAAAATGAGGAAGACTGAAACCCACAACATATACTATCCAAGAATTTGCAATATTTCAATCCAGTGATCGGGAGATTGATTAATTTTTCATCTCTTAAGAAGGGGCTTCTTCTGTCATACCTACTGCATTATTGAAGCTTACAAACCTGTAACTAATGAAAATAATTTATGAAGTTTTAATGGAAAGAGTAAGGATTTGTGAAAGAACCAAACCAATAATAAAATAAACATTATTCTAAAATAGTCTTGTAAAAGACTGAAAAGATGCAACATAATCCTTTTCCAGCATAACTAGGTCTTCAGAAAGAAGCACCAATACGAACACAGCAAATGCAAAATACAAGCCAGACACACACTTTAGGTAGGCAATAATTATTCACCTGTCTTCTCTTGTGTAAATCTGTGATGGGTTAACCTTGGCTGTCTGCCAGATGCCCACCAAGCTGCTCTCTCAACCCCCTCCTCAGCAGGACAGGGGAGAGAAAATAAATGAAAAAGCTCATGGGTTAAGATGAGGACAGAGAGATCACTCACCAGTTACTGTCATGGGCAAAACAGACTGGACTTGGGGAAGATTAATTTATTGCCAATTAAAAATAGAGTAGGATAGTGAGAAACAAAAACCAAACCAAAAAAGCCTTCGCCCTGAGCCCATCTTCCCAAACTCAGCTCCACTCCTGACCCTTCTATCCCCTTCTCCCCCACCCTGAGGTGGTTCCCGTGATCCAGCGTGGGGTGCCTCCCATGAGATACAGTCCTTCATGAACTTCTCCAACGTGGGTCCTTCCCACGGGCTGCACTTCTTCATGAACTGCTCCAGTATGGGTCCTTTCCATGGGATGCAGTCCTTCAAGAACAGACTGCTGCAGCATGAGTTCCCCATGGGCCACAGCTCCTGCCAGAAAACCTGCTTCTGTGTGGGCCCTCACCACGGGCTGCAGTTTCTGCCAGGAGCTGGCTCCTGCCTGTGCTCTCCATGGGCTGCAGTTTCCTTCAGGGCATATCCACCTGCTCCAGCATGGTGTCTCCACTGGATGCAGTGTGATGTCTTCTTCGACGTAGTCTCTCTGTGAGCTGCAGAGAAATACGTGCTCCACCATGGTCTCTCTGGGAGCTGCAGGGGAATTTCTGCTCGGGTGCCTGGAGCACCTCCTCTCCCTCCTCCTTCTCTCACCTTGGTGTCTGCAGGGCTGCTTCTCTCACATTTTTCTCCTTCCTCTCTCTCACAGTTGCTGTGCAGCATTTTTTACCCCTTCTTAAATATGTTATCACAGAGGCCCCACCAGAGTTGCTGATGGGCTCAGCTTTTGGTCAGTGGTGGGTCTGTTTTGGAGCCAGCTGGAATTGGCTGTTTCTGACATGGAAGCAGCCCCTGGTCTCTTCTCACAGAAGCCACCCCTGCACATCCCCCCCTCCACTGAAGTCTTGACATGTAAACACAATACAAAATCTGAACCCCAGTTCTAGTCTATTGGTTTTAGTTTGAGTGAAATGCAGCTAGTCCAGACACCAGCCACTCACTCTTAATTTGCTTTTCTTTCTTAATCAAATTGAAGAACAAAATGTTTTAAGAAAACCCAGAACACTTCTATTTACTCAGTTTACTCAGAGTGTAGCATAATACAATTCTATAGAATCCTGTGCATGCAAAAATGGAAGGTACAAGAGGTTAAATGGGGGTCCCTTTAAAAAAACTCAACCAAACAACCAAAAAGTTGAAACCAAAGAATCCTCTGTCTTCCAGTAATCATTCACTGGATTCCAGTGAGTGGATTTTGGTGAATCCATCCTTTACCTGTAACAGCTGGAATGTTCAAAAGGAGCTCAAGAAAGTTTGCATTTATTGGAATTTGTCTTATCTTTTGTTCTCAAGCTTCACTGGAAAAAAATTGAAGTCATAAAATCATCAAATCATAGAATGGTTTGGGTTGGAAGGGACCTTTAAACATCATCTAGTCCAACCCCCCTGCCATGGGCAGGGTTGTCTTCTGTAAGACCAGGTTGCTCAAAACCCTGTCCAACCTGACCTTGAACACTTCCAGGAGTGAGGCATCCGTAACCTGTTCCAGTGTCTCACCACCCTCATCATAAAGAATTTCTTCCTTGTGTCAAATCTAAATCTACACTCTTTCAGTTTGAAATCACTGCCCCTTGTTCTGTCACTGCAGGCCCTGGTAAAAATTCTCTCAATATCGTTCTTATAAGCCCCCTTTATATATTGAAAGGCCACAATAAGGTCTCCCTGGAGCCTTCTCTTCTCCAGGCTGAAGAACCCCAACTCTCTCAGCCTTCCTTCGTAGGAGAGCGTTCCAGCCCTCTGATCATTTTTGTGCCCATTTGTCAAGTCCTAATGAAAGTAACAAATACAACAAAGCATGTTTACCTTGTGGATTAAGAATCTAATTATAATAAGTCCTCAAACATATTAAAAGGTTGTTTGATTTTTGTTTTGTTTTGTTTTGGGGTTTTTTTTTTCCCTGAAACTCAAATTCTGATCCTCTTTATTTCTTTCTAAAAGACTTTAAAAACATCTAATATAGTTTTATCATTCTGAGTTTACAGAATGCTAGAATGTAAATGTCTGGACACCTTTACAGCCCAGACTTTTATCTCTTTACTTTTGCTTAATTGTGGAACTATCTATTACTCCTCTTTGTCTTCTAAACTATTATAACTAGGCTTCTAAACACACTTTTAAAATTCATTTACAAGTAGTTTTACATTTATAGTCCATCCTAAAAAAGAAGGTAGTGGAGATTGTCACATATCAAACCCAGAAAGCTCTTCCATTGTATTATTTCTTGACCATATCTGCTGCATCTCTTGCACTGATTTGTTCTATTTGTTAATGGGAGAGCTTAAGCCAAAGAAGGCTGAAGCAGTTTTTGTTTTGCTTTGCTGTGAGTGCTTTAATAGGATTGGTTCTACCATATATTGTCAATTTTGGTTCGAAGTGGTATTCACTAAAGAGAGATTTTTAGTATTGTAACAAGAGTGTAGAGCTGAAAAAGATAACAGCCAAGTTCAACTCTTCTCCTTAGATAAGTAGAAGCTTTGCCTTCCCTAGGGTACTTTACTGTTAGGACAAGAAAATCATAAATCTTGTCTTATTTTTGCATCACAAATAGGTCTAAATGGACTGGAAATAAGTAATACTGAACAAAATTGCAAATTGTTATTCTGATGAGAATCAGGGAGAAAAAGTTAAACTTTTAATATGTATTTTAGGAATATGCCTCTAAAAAGGTGTGCAAAAAGATCTTTTCCATATAAACTAAATATTCCAACATTTTCAATATTAAAACAAAACGTTTCTGAACAAACAGTTTTCTGAACTGGCACAAAATTCTTTAAATAAACTTCATTTTTCTGTCCTGGCATGGATTTCAAGAACCCAGTGTTCCTAACTGTCCCTCATAGCTAGATCATACGTTTGTAACATAGCATGAGGACCTGAGCATAGAATTCATCTGAATGCTCATACCTTCCATGCAGAAAGAATTGAGATAAAACAGTAGAATCAAATTATACTGAACTAACTTGAGATGGTGTGTTCCAGATCAGCTCAACAAAATATTTTATTCCATGCATGTTTAACTGAAAGCAAAATACTTAACTATTTGTTATTTTTTTGGTTTTTAAAAAATTAATTATTTTCTTTAAATAAAGGCTTTATATCACCAAATTTCGATTATCCAAAAAATCATTCCAGAAAAAAATTTTCAGTCAATGTGAATATTAATTGATTACTTTTTGGGGTTTGTCTGGGTTTTTTTGTTTGTCTGGTTTTTTGTTTTTCTTGATAATAATGAGAAGAAAAATAATATGCGAATTCCAGCTGGTGGAAATATCATAGTTACTTAGATACACATTTCTGCCTTATTCCATAAAGCTGATTGCCTCTTTTCTTAGACACAGGAAAACGGTCTAATTTCTAACCTACATCTTAAGTTCTGTTTGCATTAGGATCTAAGGTTGCTTAATATCTGGTGGTGGAAAACCCACATAAAGTATTAAAAATAAGAATATGCTTTCTACAGATAAAAACCATGTAGTTCCTTGCGGAATGAGATTATAATTAAGCAAAAAAAAGAATCTTTTTCTTGATGCTTTCACAGCAGAGAGGAAATTACTGAACAAATTTCAAAACAAGGAGAGACAGCTAGAACTGCTTACTGTCTGGTTATTGGTGTAACCTGCAGTATGGCTCTATTTTTTTATAAACTCACTGGAATTACTCTGACTAATGTGAGAAATAACAAGTTGAAAGGGACCTTGAAGTCAAAGTATAGGTAGAAGATCCTGCTTTTCCAATCAGATTTATATATGATGCATAATTGCAATTTCTTGTAAGATGTGTTTGCTGTGTGTCTTCAGGATATACCACTTCTGTAACTGTGGAGTGCTACTTTGATGAAGTTCTAGGAAATAAAAGGCAAAATATCTGAAAGTCAAAATTTATAAGTATTTTTATTTATTTTGCTTCTGTCATTTTAACCAAGATTAGAGGTTATTTCATTACTTCTTTGTAAGGGGAATGTTTATTAGCAGCTACCAGTTACTTGAGTTATATGAGAGAAAGATGACAGGTTTTGTAAACAGGAAAAAAAGCTAGAAAGAAGAAAATACAAAATACAAACCAAAAAATCAATGCAAAAATTTTCTGTTACAAAGATGAACTTGACAAATTAAATATAAAAAAACCTCAGTGAAATATACAAATCAGCTGAAACAATACCCTTTGTTCTTCAGGAGAAAATGTCAATACTTTAGTCAAAAAGTTAACATTACCTGAGGCACCCAGTTATAGTATACAGGTCTCTGAGGAAATCCCAAGTGTGCCATGTAATAATAGTATTTTTCATGCAGACAGTCATTTGCATTAAACATTTTTCCTCATTTGAAAGAGATAAAGCATCAGTATTAGAGAAACAGATGATACATTTCAAATCTTTCTCTCCTGTGGATTCAGCTAGCTCTGACATGGAAAGAAAAATCTTTTAAACCATCGGCACAATATCTCCCCCTCCCAAAAGAAAGTAGCTGGTATATTAATAATGTTTAGATACTTCAATGTTGCTGCGATATAGGCCAGCAGACCTTTGGCAGATCTTAAGTGGAATTTAGTACGGACTAGGAGCACTGTGATATTTACATAATAAATTGTTGCATGCCAAGAGAGAGCAGTATTCTTTCTTAACCAGAATACAAACAGCAAAACTGTCTTGCCACAACTATTGCTGAGACAGCTGCAATTTTAACAAAAGATATGTATTGGTTCATTTATCCTATTTGACAAAATGCCTGTTAAAATGCAAAATATCTAGTATTATTTGTGTATCAGTTATGCTAATAGGCTACAGTAATTTGCTCCTCACTTAGAATTCCAGCTAATTGCAGCCACAACACACATGGAAAATTTCCTAGATGTTCTTTTCCCAGTGGATAATCAATTGCTTGAAATGATATTAAGACAATGAAGAAAAAGAGCACAGGCATAATGCCTTCTCTGCTCTCTTGTGAGCACTTGCATCACCACAGGTGCATGAACGACATCAGGTATTTACCCAATCGTCACATCAGTGGCCTGAGTAAACAGACATTACCCAGTGTTAGGAAGCTACCCCTTCCTGCTAGTTCCACTTATGAGCCTATGCTCAGACAGTTGGTATTTTGAACAGATATTTTTGGTTCCTTGGTGGCAAGGGGCTGTCGCAGAAGTAACTGGAATTGCAAGTGAGATGCAGTCAGAACAGAAGCAGTTTATTCCTGTAGCTGTGGGAGAGAGCAGCAGACCCAGACTCTGCCAATGCCAGCTCTGCCCGCATGGGGCAGTTACAGAGGTTATGTACTTTTGGGTTTCCCAACCCGTTCTTCACCAAAACTCTGTCAGATACACAGGATATGGTAAATAACAACAGCAATTGAAATCTTTCAGATACTGAGCTCCAGACAGTGCATCCTTTTACGAATAATCCACTCCGTTAGTTAAATTGTGCTGATTGACAGACCATTAGCTGCAAATGTTTAACAACTAGTGAGGCCTGCAAAGGTCTAACTAACTAACTAACTAACAAACACTAACTGCTTTGCTTCCACAGGACACGTGCTGGAAATGAGAAGGAGAAGCACAACCCAAAAATGTGTATTCAGTGGAAGGAACCAGGCTAATTTACATCAGTATCTGGGGTTTGGTAGAGTCTCATTTCATTGATTAAATGCCAAACATTTAGACAGGGAGATAATCAGTGATGGTTCTATGATTTCATTCTTTTGTATAATTAATTGATGTGTTAGGGCATCAACATTCTTACATATATTGCTAGTTACAATTTTATGTCAAAATCCCAAATGAATTCATGACTAACACTCATGCTCAAATACTGTTGTTCTCTCTATATATGCAAGCACACGATTCACGTTGATATACTGTTGAGACTTAGGAAGAACAGAAATTCAGAAGAAAGAGGACAGGTTACCATAGGATATGTAAGGATGTTCTTTATTCTCCCTTTTTTATTTCTAGCCTTAGAAAAACAACAGATGGAAATAAAAGACAGAAAGCAGCCTTCACCTGCAGTCCAGGAGGTGGACAACATTTGTCCATGCCTAGGAGCATAAGGAGTTAGTGGAAATAAACAACCCAGTTCAACTTCCTTACCAAAGAAAAATAAACCCAATGCTTGAAAAGTTCATGTCCTTTGGACATTAAAAAAGTTATTTCTAAACCTCTAATTCTCATAGCAGTTCATCTCCGTACTGTCAAGGAACAAAAGACTGGAGAAGAAAATGAAAGCCAGTGGTTAAACCAGGAATAATTTACATATATATATAAACTCCATAATATAATTTAAAATGTACAGTGATCTCAACGTAAACTGTTTTCTCAGGGAGGTAAAGAAAGATCACTGCTTACTAAAAAGTATCTTTGATTTCAGCAGAGGAGCAATAAATCCTTTTGTCACTGATTTTTAAAACAGTAATACAAATTGGCCAAATTAATTGACAGATTTAATCACATATTTATGACAACTTTTTGTAGGTTTTTTGAAGGGGAAAAAACATATAGAGGAATTGCTTGGCTGACGTGTTTTTTGATAAGGGGAGGTTTCTTTCCCTAAGGCTGCCATTTTGAGAGTGAAGGGTGAATTAAGAAATGAATGCAAAGTATTTTCTTCAATTAGTATTTTAAGATACTATGCTAGGAATGTTTATGCAGCATTAACTATATTGTTTCATGATATTTTTCAAATGTGTTTAAAGTTTCTCTTTGGGGACAAAGAAAACCCCTGAAATATTTAAAGTCCCCTAGGTAGCCTGTAATCTAAATATGGGAGCAAAACATACAATGAAGCACAGTTCAAGACTGTTCAGGTGTTATCCAAAGAATGTGAGCACATAACATTTTTTTTTTTAAATTAAAAAGCAACAAACAAAATGGCCTTCCTTTAAAGAAAGGCACTAGCAACAAGGGTTGTAACATCCCTGGGCAGCTTTCAATTCAGGGTCAAATTTCAATTTAGAATAGAAAAACATTTCTAAAGTGAATCTCATTGTCCCTGTTTGCTGTACTTTGGTTTCAAGTGAGCAAACTCTCACTTTTTGCAACCTTTTGGTTGCAACAAAAATTGGAAGATGTTCTCCAAGAACACACCAACTCTTTTGTTGTATGCATCCACTCTTTTGCACCACAAGATTTGCTAAACTAAACATAATTTGAGAGTCCCATGGCTCTGAAAACAGGAAGGATTTATACGAAGTCATGCACAGATACTTTCCCTGACAGTATTGCCAAGGTACAGGAGTATTGCACCTCTGCACCATGTAGCAGAACACTTCCTCCCAATTGTCTTGTTTCTCACCTCTGCAGGTTTTGTTCAATAGTTGTCATGAGGATTTTGAGTGGGTTGGGGATGGAAGGGGAAATTCAGTTATGCACTTTTTGGAGGACAAGAAAATTTCTATTCATTTTTTCCTCCTAACTTTCCAAAAGATACTACATACAATAACATAGTCATAAAGTTTGGAGAGGGAGATTTAGGTAAATACTTGGCAAGCAGAAAACTTTATGGTTTTTTTACTGTGCTTGGCAAGCATTTGGGAACAATTTGACAAAAGAATTTGCTAACCCAATGCAAAAGTGCAGATAAATGCTAGCTGAGCTTATTTCACGTTAATAAATTGTGCATGAGAGCTCACAGCTATATCTTGGTATGAGGCATTGATGACCCCAAAATTAAGCAGAATGAGCTTTTCTGTCCACCTTCCTTCCAGATGCAAACTGTAACTAAATAAGCTTAAAAAGAAATGTTTCCTACATGCCATGTGAGAAAGACTGAACCGTGGCTGTGTGTCTGCAACAGCTGAATCAGAGTCCTTCCACAGGCAGACATGTTGTCAGGAAATTATCTCTTTTCAGAACATGGATGTGGGTTGTAAATCACAGCTCAACCTTTGTTCTTGAAAAGAAAAAAAGGAGGATTTCTGTGACAGTGTTTGTTAAGGGTAAGCCCCCAGCACAGCACTCTTCCCCCTCATTTAATAACTACTCACAACTCGCCCCATTCTTTCTCCTTGGGCCTGTTTGCCTCTAGGCCTAGGAAGAAGAATTGACTTAAATGCTATTTCACACCAGAAATTAACCCTTCCGTATGCCCTTCTCCACACATATAAGGTAATGCCACTCAAAGGCGTAAATGCTAGCTAGAGTCGTGTGTCTGCATGTACACAAAAGGGTGTATGGGAAGCCCTTTGGGGAATGTATTTTCTAGAGTGACAGGCACTTATATAGGCACAAAATTGGTTAAGCGTGTTAATAACACAACTTGGAATATACTGTGAAACAAAAGACGTCTCTGTGAACTGACTGGAAAAAACAGTGGAGCAGTGCAGACCTGTAATCATCGCAGCTCACGCCACACACCGCTGATCGTTGCCATGGCAACAGACGGTGTTTCATGACATCACTGAAATCAAGGGGGGGATAAGCAGCAAGGACGAACAGATAACCAAACAATTTCTGGAAGGAAGAAATTTGTTTGAATATATACATCGAGCTATCTACAATGTCGTGCAAACCAAAGGGTAAAAGAAACAGGAAAAAGAGTGCAAGATGCATGCACAGAAATTTCCAGTGAATAAACCAGCTTCATTGTAACCTTACAATTTTACCATGGATATTGCATTTGTGTTGAACATCTTTAGTCTTCTCTGATATTTTTCAGAAAGGTGATATGGGACAATCTGTAAAACAAGCTATCCAGGGCAGCTGAAAAAGAGAGCAAGGCCTTTTATGGTTTTGCTTAAGGATTACGCTATTTACTTATTTGTTTCACACTAGGAATGTCTACAGCATTACCAAAGGGATGAAAAAAAAAAGTGTGAGTTATGCTTTTACAGTAGGAGACATATCTTATGTGAATAGAGAACAAGAAAAGAAGTAAGGTGGGGAAATGGAGCCAAAATACTGATAATGAGACTGTGAGAGTCAGCTGGCATGACAGCTTGCTACAATCCAAGTGATGAGCATGATGCTCTTACAGAACTTAGCTTCATTGAAGTCTAAGTCTTTTCATTGATTTCCAATGGTTTTGTACCTTCTGCAAAAAGCAAGTACTTTGACCTCCAAGATATGCAAGAAACAAAACTTAGGAACTGATCCAAAACTCAGATTTCCCACATTATTGGTATCCTTCTGCTGTGATGTAGGTCTAAAATATGCGAGTGAGCCTAGAAATCTAATTTAAGGGGATTCTTATTTTCAGGTTTGTTTCCCAAACCAACTTCTTTATTGCAGATTGCTTTTTGGTAGCTTTTTTCATTTACTGATAGACTTTTACATTGCTATTTGTTGTCACATTTTTGCATGGTCTTCCACAAATTATATAAAATGATCAATTATCAATAAAAAGAAGAGTCAAAAAGAAAAAGAACAAGTCCTTGAAACAAAAAAGTGTAACATACCATAAGATGCTGAGTATGAAAGGATTACCTTCAGTCACCAGTATTCCCTTGGAGGATGAAGTAGTATTAGTTCAGACATAAAGGTGAATATTACCTCATACAGATTTACCTGAATTTGGCCATGTATTATTTTCTGTATCATGATTGCTTCTACAACTTCTCCCATAATACAAAAGCTAGGGGTGCAATTAAGCTGTGGCAAAAATTAATCAAATAAAAAGAAATATGAAATGAAACAGGTGATTAAGAGATTTAAAAATGTTCTTGGATATTTATGTGAATAACAAAAATTATTCAGTAGTTATGGGTACATAAAAATTTTAAAATGTGTCAGTTGTGGCACTGGCTGAAGAAAAATGTACACTTTTTCAACAGGTACTCAGGTTCCTAAGCTTTTTTTTAACACCTACTTGGATATATATGATCTAAATTTAATTTTTATCACTGCTGCAGGAAGACTGTTAACTGTATGCAGAAAAATCACAGAATATATGATTTCCAAGGTGTAAGAATACAGAACTAATGGTCAGCCTTTTAAATTAAGCTGCCTTAGGAAAGCAGGATTGGCATTACAGAGGGAGTAGATTTGATCAGGTTGACAATATTAGCATGTGATGATTTGCTAATATGATGACATTCTTCTTTTCATAGCTGGCTCAAGTGATCATTTTTTCTTTAAATAATACAGTGATTTAAAAAAAGTAATTCAAGGTATTAATTTTACTGTTTCATATTTTTAAAAGATATTAAACTGTGGCATTAGAGGTGGAGTAATTTGGTCTACTCTTAAAAAAAATAAAAGAGAAGTTCTGATTATGCTTAAAATAGTTAAGATATATATTTGCTTGTGACTATGAGTCAAGCTTGAAAAGGTTTACTTATTATAAATATTCACAAATCACATAATAGAGAGTTCATCTATTTTAATAATACTATTTAAGACTGATATTGTGCTTTCACTTCAGAGCACTCACAAAATTAACCAATTACAGTTATTAACCAAATACAGTTTAGTTCATGCATTAGACATTTTTTCATGGAGCTGACAAAGCCTTTTTAATTCAGTTGATGTGCAAACTTTTTTCTCTGTGTGTCCCAACTTTCATTCCAGAGACCAGTTCTTTGCAGACAGAAGAAGCTATAAAGCTGAAAATACAAAAATATGTTACAATTGATATTCCAAAATCATCTTAAATACCGTCATCACAACAGACACTCAAGGAGCCTTATTTGCTTTATTTTAAGGGAGAAAAAAAATCAAAGGTTGTGCAATTTCACTGTCAAGTCTGTTCAAGAGTAAAATAATTTATTTCCTTGGTGTTTGTTTTAATTACTCCATTACAGTATGCCAGCAGGAAGTGTTTTGTTGCTGCTCCTTTACAGCAGTTTCTGACTCTATGGATGTCGGTAAGCTATAGGCAACATTTCTAAGAAACCTTAAAAAGTAAACCTAATAAGCCTAGTTATGTACAAATACGTAACCACAAAGTAGACAACAGTAAAAAACACAGCAATGGACTTTAATTAGGATTTCAGTAATAGCAAGCTGCTTATCTAGAAGACATTACTATTATCACAGGAGAGAGGCGATGAACCACGGCTACTATTTTACTGATATGTTGGTAGACCCTAGAACAGTGTAGAGCTCTCTCAAAGTGCTAGGCACATACGAATCTTGCATCAAATAGTCCTACTGACTAGAGTGTCACAGTTCACATGGTTAACACTTAGTCAAAAGGAATTCATCTCAGCTCTGGGAAAACCTCGTAGGGGCAGCTCCTGAACATTCAGTCCATATCTCCACGGTGCTCACAGTGATGCCTACGCCGTGCTGAACGTCACTGAAATGAATGTAAACAAAATTGCTTAGCAGCTTGCGGTAGTGAACTATTAATTTTGCTGTAGTCTTTATATGCTTTGACTTCTAAAGAAAAATGAAAATAAATTGAAAAGGTGTTAAGGTTATTTGTTTGGAATAAGTCCCTTAAAGTACCATGACAATTCATTTTATGTGCTTTCTTTTTCCAAAATTTTGTGTTTCCATAAAGAGAAAAACTGTAATTATTAAATTAAGGAGCTAAAAATCCCTTTCTTTTAAAAGAACCTTACAATGAAATTACCTGTAAAGAGTGCCAGTTCTTGCTTTTGGCTGTGTTTTTTAAAATGTATCCTGAGTTCCAAGTACATAGATCAAGATATTGCATAATAACCCTAGCCTTGGCTTTTTTTTTTTTTTTTTTAATCTATTGATTTAAAAAATATCCTGGTCTACTGGACAGAGCCCTTAAAAATTGCAAATGTCCTTTTTTATAAAACAGAAAAATAAAAAGAACAGTAAATTTTCAGCAATGTGACTTAAATGTTATATTTTTTTCCTTTGAGATTCCTTACACAACAGTGTTTCAAAATGATGAACAGTAGTCTCCATAAAGCCATTTGATTCTATTTGGCTAGCATGAAAATATTGTTTACTAAAACGCAGAGTACATAACAGGATTCCAACCGCTCTTAAGTTGAGTGGTTTTATTCTTTCACATAAGAGATAGTTCATTATCAGTTAGAACACAAAAGGCAACTAGATACTTCTGTTGTAAAATGTCTTGATCCCCACTATTGCTTTCCTTCTATTCAGCTTTTAATATTGCTTTTTAAATGTCCCATCTGTCCTGAGAATTTATAACAGAATCTTTTAGGATCCAAACTGAGATACACAAGCCAATCTGATGCTCATATTTTAATATGAAAATATTTGAGGGTTAGGGCTTTTGGGTCAGACAAGCAATGAGAAAGCTCCTCAAAATTTTGGGAGGGCATTTCTAGAAAACAAAAAGATGACCTTTTTGTTTGTTTGCTTGCTTGTTTTAGTTTATTTCATATTAATCATATTTGGTCCAAATTAATCTTAAATTTCAAGTGCAAGCAGTGATGTCCCTAAACCAGGAGAACTGAAATTAATTTAAACATCATTAGACCCAAGGTATACCGAATCCTAGCAGGATTTTGAAAACAGATCTTTAAACATAAGATTAGATTGATAAGTACCCAAAGGAGCCTCCTAGAAGACCTCTCTTCAAGTGCTTTCTTCAAGTTTTATGAAAAGATTTTGAAAAAGGCAGTGAGTTAATGATATATATATTTATAGAAATGAATTAAGCATGAAGAGAAGAGAAACAAAGAATACATTTTCTCAGACTGTTCAGAATGGAAAGTATAGTTTGATCACTAATCTGGCGTAGCTAGCCTTAGTAATAAGGTGAATTATCATTAACAATAGAGATTATCTGGTACACCACAATTTAATATACTTACAAAGATAAGATTATGCATTAGTTGTATTACAGCTGTGCCTTTTTATGATTTAAGACAAATGCCTCCAACCATTTCACGTCAGTCAGCTTGTGGGACGGCGATGTAAATCTTATTGTGTTGCAGTTTTTTCCAGTGCTCAAGCATATATGTCGATGTTTTATCTACAATACAAGCTATACAGAAACAATGTTTCATCTGATTAAATAAATAGTAAGAGTATTACTATGTAAGAAGAGTTTTTATAGACAAAAGATACTGCAAGCTGGCACTTGACTGTTTCCTACTGAAATGCTTTAATAAGGTTGTTCATAAATATTTTGTGTGGTACAGGACAGATCTAAGGTATTAAAACACTCAGAAGGAGAAAGTTCCACCTGACAATTTCATTCAGAGCTTTACTTCTCTAAGGCAGTTACTTGGAGAGGTGACAATATTGTTGTTTTTTCACGTGGAAAGGATACATTTCATTGGTAACTGAACTGAGATCACAAACTCATTCAGTCATGGTCACTACCCACACAAGAGACTAAGAAGCGATCAGGACTGGGCTTGCCTAAACAACACTTAGTCAGAAGACCTGTACTTGTATATAAATACAGTGCATTTTTAATCTCTGTGAACAGGAAACTGTACTTGAAAGAAAAAAAGCTTCTTGTAAGGAGCTCCTGGGGAAAAAAAAATAGTAGTTTGGTCATAAGAGGAGATCTTAGAAGTAGTTTTTAGAAGTAGACTGATTGCTTTTGAAGAGCATGCACAAGTCTAGCATCTGGTGCCTCTGACAGGGTTTCCCTAGTGGTGTGGATGCTTTTATTTTTTGGATTAATTTAGAGCAGTTTAAACACTTTGAAGAGCCAAATCTGAATCTAATGTAAAATAGAATTCTTACTATTTCAAGTCACAAAAAACCCAAACAAAAACAAACAAAAAAAACCCCACCCACCCCACAGAAGCGAAACTTTTTATTTTCCTGTTGTGCTTATGCTAAAACTAGAGTTTTAATGCTTCTGAAAAGGGCTGCAAAATCACAGAATCGTAGAATGATAGAATGATAGAATTGTTTAGGTTGGAAAAGACCTTTAAGATCATTGAGTCCAACTGTAAACCTAACACTGTCAAGCCCACCATTAAACCATGTCCCTAAGCACCAGATCTACACGTCTTCTAAATACCTCCAGGGATGGTGATTCAACCACTTTCTGGGCAGCCTGCTCCAATGCTTGATAACCCTTTCAGTGAAGAAATTTTTCCTAATATCCAATCTAAACCTCCCCTGATGCAACTTGAGGCCATTTCCTCTTGTCCTATCTCTTGTTACTTGGGAAAAGAGACTGACACTCACCTTGCTACAACCTCCTTTCAGATAGTTGTAGAGAGCGATAAGGTCTGCCCTGAGCTTCTTTTTCTCCAGGCTAAACAACCCCAGTTCCCTCAGCCGCTCCTCATAAGACTTGTTTTCTAGACCCTTCACCAGCNATTGGCCTCAGCAGAGCCTTCCTACCCTTGAGCAGATCAACACTCCCGCCCAGCTTGGTGTCATCTGCAAACTTACTGAGGGTGCACTCGATCCCCTTGTCCAGATCATTGATAAAGATATTAAACAGAACTGGCCCCAGAACTGAGCCCTGGGGAACACCACTTGTGACCGGCCGCCAACTGGATTTAACTCCATTCACCACCACTCTTTGGGCCCGGCCATCCAGCCAGTTTTTTACCCAGCAAAGCATACACCTGTCTAAGCCATGAGCAGCCAGTTTCTCCAGGAGAATGCTGTGGGAAACGGTGTCAAAGGCTTTACTAAAGTCCAGGTAGACAACATCCACAGCCTCTCCCTCATCCGTTAATCGGGTCACCTGGTCATAGAAGGAGATGAGGTTAGTCAAGCAGGACCTGCCTTTTGTAAACCCATGCTGACTGAGCCTGATCGCCTGGTTACCCTGTATGTGCCGTGTGATGGCACTCAAGAGGATTTCCTCCACAATCTTCCCTGGCACTGAGGTCAGGCTGACAGGCCTGTAGTTCCCTGGATCCTCCTTCCAGCCCTTCTTGAAGGTGGGTATCACATTTGCTAACCTCCAGTCAGCTAGGGCCTGCCTGGTTAGCCAGGACTGCTGGTAAATGATTGAAAGTGGCTTGGTGATCATTTCCACCAGGATAGGCATGCAGTTTGGGTGGATCCCATCTGGCCCTATAGACTTGTGTGTGCCTAAGTGGTGTAGCAGGTCACTAACCTTTTCCTCCTGGATTATGGGGGCTTTATTCTGCTCCCAGTCCCTGTGAAGGCTTTAAGTACCCCAGCCTTTTCTTCATCCTTTGTCATTATGTTTCCCCTCACATCCAATAAAGGATGGAGATAGTCCTTACCCCTCCTTTTGTTGCTAATGTACTTATAGAAAAATCTTGTGTTTATGCCCATTATGAACAGGAGTGATATTTGTACTTACAAATTTCTCTGTGTAGTAGCACACAGCCAGCACACAGTGTGCTGCAGACTGACAACATCCAAGCAAAGTAAGTTGAGACTTCAGTAATGGCATGGTAATTTGCTTGCTTTTACTGCTACCTCATTGTTGCCAACCTATGCTGTGTTTTCACATTTTACTCATTCTAAGAGAGATTGTCTTTTATGGTATGTCTGTACAGCAGCCAAAAAAATGGGATTCTGACAGGTACCTCTGGATACAATCCCCATGCAAGTTATAAAGAATTATGTCCACTAATCTGAAAGCACAGGCTTATTTGATCAATGTACTAAAAACATTTCTAAATGGTAATTTCCATATTGGAAATGTCAGGCAAGAGATGTACAATAGCCATATCAAAGCTTTTGGCATGGCATAGCAAGGTTTTGCAGGTTCTGTATATGTAAAATGATGCCACAGAAAGAGATTGTCTTATGAGAAGAGAGCTGCAGAGGACAGTCCAAGGGATGATTACAGTTTCATAAGACAAATTCTGTGTTTGATGAGCTATCAGAGAGAAAGCTGAATTAATTTTTACTGTTGTCTGTGTATTAATGTGCTCCCTACTGATTTTTAACTTAGTATTTCCTCATCTGTCTGCCTAAACATAAATTCATTGAAATGTACATTGATTTCTTTGTAAAAGCAAGTAGATGTACAAGCTGTTAATCCGCCTTCTGTGACTTTTCCTGCCTTGTTTAAGAGCCATATGTTCCATAGAACCCAATGCAAAGCAGGCATAAAAATACCTTCCGTTCTCCAAAAGCACAAGTTGTTTTATGTTTGGTGACAATAACCTACTTTTGAAGGAGTGTTTCACTGGAAGTCCTAACTAAGTTTAACTATATAGCAACATACTACACAAAGGTATAGTTAGTACCTACATACATAGAATACCTATGTAAGTGTAACATGTTTAAGTTTAAGTAAGTCTAGTATTCCCCTTTCCCTCCAATAAGGTGACACCACTTTACATAATACTTTATGAAATCATGAGCTTTCTGTCTTCTCTATTTCTATCTGGAAACCCCAGAAGATCATATCAGGTAGGTGAAGTTAAAGAACACAGGAAATATGGGTCTAGGACTGGACACTAAAATTCCCACTCGTTGTGGTGGGTTGACCCTGGCTGGATGCCAGGTGCCAGCAAGCCGCTCTATCACTCCCCTCCTTAGCAGGACAGGGGGATGAGGTGGAAAGAAACCTCTCCTGGGTCAAGAGAAAGGCAGTTTAATAAAGCAAAGGCCACATGTGGAGACAAAAGGAAAAGGACAACAAAGATCCCACTCCCCACCTCTCACCAGCAGGTGACACCCAGCCACCTCCCTGGAAGCAGGGCCCCAGCATGTGCAGTGGCTACTCCCGAAGACAAACCTCGCAAACAATGAATGCTTCCCGCCCTCTTCCTCCTTTCTCCCAGCTTTTATTTCTGAGCAGATGACACATGGTATGGAATAGCCCTGGTCAGCCCGGGTCAGCTGCCCTGGCCACCCCTCCCAAGATCCCGGCCACCCCCAGCCCATGGCGGGGGTGGTGCAGGGGGAATGTTGGAGGCACAGCCCCGGGGCTGGGCAGGCACCACCCAGCAACAGCCAAAACACTGGTGCCCGCCTCCAGCCACCAACACAAAGCACAGCAGGCTGCCCTGGAGAAAACCAACTCCACCTCAGCCAGACCCAGTGCACTCATGTACCATATAGTTTTTGCCATAGGCAAAACCACAAGCAAATCCTTCCACAGTTCAGTGTTTAGGCTTTGGTGAAAATGTATACATCTACACCACCATGGGCTACATTATCTTGGTGGTGTATTTATGTCTGAGTCTATTTGCTTAACTTAGAAGAAGTGTGCTTCTACTACATGGGTGGAATAGTCTTATGCTTTGGTAATGTAACCAAAATAATGGGGAACTAAACAATAATGAAATATAATATAATGTAGGCTTATGATAATTTGTGAAAAAGTAACTATAGAAACATGTTATGCACCAGCAATGCTGCTCAGGAGTCCACCCAACCCTTCCCACCTTGATTTAAATATTAAGGATTTAATCAATATGTAAAATGTGATTGCACCACATAGTATTAAGATCAGAGGTAGTATGTTTTGTTCTTTAAGGAGGAGCAGGTGGACGAGGAACAACTTGGTCATTTCATCTAAACAATAATATGGCATAGTGAAATGTAATCTTTCTGTCTTAGAACAAAGACTTTGGAGTGAATAATTGCCTGATTGTGTTAACGGTCCGTGAAGGGCCATTTAGCGATGCCAAGTTTAAGTGAACTTAGAGGAGAGGTAATTCCGGCAGGGGGAGATCGCGACCACCGACTCAAGGACCACCCACTCAAGAAACCCACCGACCCAAAAGATCAAGGAAGTAAAAGTCTCAGAAATCACAGTGGGCATGCGTAGTCATTTGCATGGTAGGCGAAGAGTCTTTAACCAATCATTTAGTAGAAGGATAATGAATATGTATTGGCTATGTATCCGTGCATGTATAAAAGATTGTTTCTTAAACTGATTGAACGAACACGATCTTGGGAGGAACTATCCCCCGTGTTCCCGGCGCCGTGAATAAAGAATGCCTGCCTTTTAACACTACATTGGTGTTACGAGGTTTATTCCCGATTTCGGTGACAGTAACAGAACACAGTCATAAATACATAACCTTCTAAAGCACTGTATTATAATAATAAAATATTATGGTGTAACCAAAATGATGGGGAACTAAACAATAATGAAATATAATATAATGTAGGCTTATGATAATTTGTGAAAAAGTAACTATAGAAACATGTTATGCACCAGCAATGCTGCACAAGAGTCCACCCAACCCTTCCCACCTTGATTTAAATATTAAGGATTTAATCAATATGTAAAATGTGATTGCACCACATAGTATTAAGATCAGAGGTAGTATGTTTTGTTCTTTAAGGAGGAGCAGGTGGACGAGGAACAACTTGGTCATTTCATCTAAACAATAATATGGCATAGTGAAATGTAATCTTTCTGTCTTAGAACAAAGACTTTGGAGTGAATAATTGCCTGATTGTGTTAACGGTCCGTGAAGGGCCATTTAGCGATGCCAAGTTTAAGTGAACTTAGAGGAGAGGTAATTCCGGCAGGAGGAGATCGCGACCACCAACTCAAGGACCACCCACTCAAGAAACCCTCCGACCCAAAAGATCAAGGAAGTAAAAGTCTCAGAAATCACAGTGGGCATGCGTAGTCATTTGCATGGTAGGCGAAGAGTCTTTAACCAATCATTTAGTAGAAGGATAATGAATATGTATTGGCTATGTATCCATGCATGTATAAAAGATTGTTTCTTTAACTGATTGAACGAACACGATCTTGGGAGGAACTATCCCCCGTGTTCCCGGCGCCGTGAATAAAGAATGCCTGCCTTTTAACACTACATTGGTGTTATGAGGTTTATTCCCGATTTCGGTGACAATGGGACAAAAAACTTCTGGTTTTTTAAATCTTGAATGTGTGAATTTGGGAAAAAAATTCATACAGAAATACATAATGAAAGCTGCAATGTGAGTTGCCTGAAAATTTACCTGGGTGCTAAAAATGTACTTGGCCAAAAGATATTCTGTTATTTCTTTCTAGACTGGGAAAGATAGTTTATTATTTTTACTTTTATTTAATTGAAATTGGAGTTTTAATCCAATGGTTATGTGAAAACTAATATCAGGACATGCAATTTATTTTGGAAACTAAAAATTAAGACTAATAATTACTGACATTGTCAAAAAAATAAGCCTTAAACAATGTTATGCCTTATTTTGGAAGCTAAAGGTGGTTTTAGGAACCTAAGTTTTAGACACTGGGATCTGAAACATGTCAACTGCAAAAATGTTTTATTATAGAGAGAATGCAGGTTGCTAAATTACAGTACAAAGTCAAGGGGTATTCAGGGTATGTGATTAATCTATCAGTCCATTAAAAACATGAAATCCTCCTCGCTAGCACTTTCGCTTAGTTTAACCAGAAGAAGCAGCAAAGTGGTGGCTAAAAGGGTGGGAAACGTGCAGATCACCTTGGGAGATTGCACCTCTCTTGCCATGGAGCATGTTCACACAAAAGACAAAATATCACAGAATGGTAGGGGTTGGAAGGGACCTCTGAAGACCATCTTGTCCAACCCCCCTGCTTGAGCAGGTTCACCTAGAGCAGGGTACACAGGACTGCATCCGGGCGGGTTTTGAATATTTCCAGAGAAGGAGATTCAACAACCTCTCTGGGCAGCCTGTTCCAGTGCTCTGTCACCCTCACAGTAAAGAAGTTTTTCCTCATATTCAGGTGGAACTTCCTGTGTTCCAATTTGTGCCCATTGCCCCTTGTCCTGTCATAGGGCAGCACTGAGAAGAGTCTGGCCCCATCCTCTTGACACCCACCCTTTAGATATTTGTAAGCATTGACAAGATCCTCCCTCAGTCTTCTCCTCTCCAGGCTAAACAAACAGAGGTCTCTCAGCCTTTCCTCATAAGAGAGGTGCTCCAGTCCCCTGGTCATCTTTGTGGCTCTCCGCTGGACTTGCTCCAGCAGTTCCCTGTCCTTCTTGAATTGGGGAGCCCAGAACTGGACACAGTACTCCAGGTGTGACCTCACTAGGGCGGAGCAGAGGGGGAGGATAACCTCCCTCGACCTGCTGGTCACACTCCTTTTAATGCATGCCAGGATCCCGTTGGCCTTCTTGGCCACAAGGGCTCAGTGCTGGTTCATGATCAGCCTGCTGTCCAGCAGCACTCCCAGGTCCTTCTCAGCAGTGCTACTTTCCAGCAGGTCAACCCCCAGCCTATACCGGTGCGTGGGGTTGCTCCTCCCCAGGTGCAGGACCTTACACTTGCTCTTTTTGAATTTCATACTTCCTTGAGTGCAGGATAGGGGAGCCCAGGAATGAGTGTTCAGCAAGCTGTGCATCTGGAATGCAACAGAGACTGCTGAGAGAAGCAGGCAGCAGAAACACAGCCAAATTATAAAGGTGATGAAAAAAAAGGAAACTTTATATGGAGTCTTAGAGGGGACATTAAAGAGTTTGTTGCAATCAAAAAAAATGCAGCTGTTCTTGACTAAGAGCAAGCCTGAAAGGAAAGAACTGGCGTTATTCCTGTTCCAAGTCATTCTGGTTGGTCTATTTGCAAAACTTTGGGGTTTTTAGCTTATGTTCAAATACAAATCGATTTTACAGCTTTTGGTCTAAAGATAAGAGTCTACTCAGATCCATCTAAAACTTAGGCCAACTCAGGGTCTTGTCACACGGAGACAGCAGTGAAAGTGACCATGCAACAGAGCCAAGTTCAATCAGTCTGGGTGGCTGCAAATAAATAAAATCAAACAAGTCACCTCTTAACTTTCCCTCTTCCAAAACAAATGTCAAAACACAGAATCAGTATTCCCACTAAAATCTGTTTTTGCATCCAGTGAGCATGACAAATGATATCCTATGACCTATAAATGTAAATTGCCAGACATTCTGGAGATGTAACAAAACCTTTTCAATCTTTCTAATTACTAACATGAGAATACATACAATTAATTTTCAATTTCATTGACAGCCTTTAACATTCAAAGTGCTCATTGTGATCCAGATTAATCTAGTCTCCTCCTGCAGCCTGCAGGGAACAGAACTTCATCTGTTAATTTCATTATCAAATCCTTAATTTCTGATTTAGTTCCAACAAATGTTTTAGAAAAATACCTTGATTGAAAACAAGGAAACAGCTACTACTTTGCTGGGTCATTTGTTTCCATGTTTAATCTCTGTCACTGTTACACTTTACAATTTAAAATTAAGTGAGGCAAGAATTAGTGTGATGGCAGAAGGAAAATTCACATAGCTCTTTTCGTCCTTCATTACATACAAATGTATCACTCCACCATGTGTGGTCTACAACTTGCATAAATCAGATAAGTAAGATGAAAAGTATGCAGCTGAAGTCCAAAACACTCAAAAAAAAAAAAAAAAAAAAAGATTTAACTGTTAGGAAAAGTTCATAGAGTTCACAGTCGTGATATAGTGCCATTAGCTGGACACTACCCTAGTTATTAGTCACTTCACTGATGGGGAACTTTGCAAAGAAGCACCCAGAGGTAATTTCTGTCCATAAGCTGATGGGAGATCTAATACAGCTTACTTCCAAAGGTGAAGAGATTTAAATATTACTAAATTTATACTGAAAGGAGACGAAATTATGGGCAATTATGGGCAGTTAATATGCAAGTTATTTACACTGCTTGAAAAATCTTGCCTTATACCTATGTAATGTCAGAAACAACATAGTTGACTCACAAAATCCATCTATATCAGTGAAATATACTCCTAATTAAAAGTCAGAACCTGATTGGCAGTGTCATGGCCCTGAGGACACCGCCAGCCCTGACTGTCCCATCCCATTGGGAGCAGCCAGCCTCGCTGCTGCCTGGCAGAGAGCTCCTGGTGCACCAGTCGCCACATGGCACTCGGTGGGGGAAGACAAGCGACAGGAGAGAGAACCCACATCTGGTCAAGAACAGCTGGCCTCCCTTTCTTCATTGCATCCCTGTTCTTTCACCAAGTAGGCTGGAGACCACAACCATTGTGGAGATCCTGGATCATTCTGCCACATTTCAAAGTTAATGGTCTTTCTTGGTACATTTTAGCTCATAATTTTCCTCCACTCTTGGCCTTGCCACAGCTGAAAAAACAAAATAAAAAATGGCACTTGCATTACTGATACACAAGCAGACTCAGCTGTTGCTTCACCTTCCCAAATATTTCTGTCTTTCCCCACATCTTCTTCCAGAAGTGAAAACTGTGCTTGTCATTTTTGAAAAATTACTAACCATCCCCCTTGGTCCCTTCCTCCCTCCCCCCCCCAAAAAAAAACCCAAAGCAGCAAACCAAAACTGCAACACAGAGAAGGAATGGCTTCACTCCTTGGTAACTGCAGCTCACTCCACAGTCCCAGAGAAGCACTTGCTGCCTCTGGGCATTTCTCACAGCAACACCTATTGCTGGCCAGGCTGCTGCCCTTACTGTTAAGTGTTCCCTGTTGTGTTAGCTAACTGCATTATAGGAGGCCTTGTAAACATAGGAAAACATTCAAGGGACCATGATTCAGCTCTTTTCATGGTAACAACTGCAGAGTAACGCTGTTACTGTAATAAAATAGACTTTGTTAATGGTACAGACACACAGATCCTCACCGCATGGAACAAGACACTTGGTACTTGTCTGTTACACAAAAATACACAGCCTTCAAACTTCTGCGTGGATACATGGTAAGCAAGAGACTATTGCAAATTTCTTGGTATGTGGGTAGACAGTGCTGTATTTGAATTAAACCAGAATGCACCTCTTCAGAATTAGCTATGTTATTATTCCTTTGCCAGCAAGCAACCCTCCCATTTATTTGCAAGCTAAATTCTGAAAGATATCCTGCCCTTCTTTTCAAAGACTTTAGTGGGAGTTAAAATTCAGTGGGAGTTATAATTCACTCATGGGAGAGGAGGGAATCTGCAAGCCAAGGTAAACAAATCTTCTCTAAGTCACGTGTACAATATTTCTGAATTTCTTTTTCATGTCATCCAAACACAGGATTAGGGATGAAACAAGAACAACCAGCTAAAACGGTGCAGGAAATACATTTACCATCACTGGGCCAGACTCTTTTTATGTGTAAATCAGATTAGTGCCAAACAGTCAAAGAAGCTGTACCAATTTGCAACAAATGAACGTCTCACTTTATTCTAGGTTAGGAGCAAGGTCATTAATACCTTTTCAGTTTTATATTTGAAATCAGACAGATATTTTAAAAAGCTTATTATCCGTGAAAACCCTGGTGACATCTTTCTGTACATGCTGTACTATTAACGCTCAATTCCAACAGGTTGTCTGTGCATTGGGATGAATGAGTATCAAAGGCAGATGTCAGTAAGGGACAACTCACTATTTCCAAGAGTAAAAGACAGAATATAAAACCAAAATGTTCTTTTCTTTCCTAAAAACGTACAATGCTTGTATGATCACAAGTCTTGCATAGCCGTTAAATAACAAAAGCAAATCAAACTTTTACAGCAGCATTTCTAAAAGAAAGAGCAGGAAAGCTGATACGATTCCTTTTGATCTTGAGTATCATAGGAGGGAGGAGTACAGAACTTCTGCATCTTCAGTTAGCACAGTGTCTTTCCCTGAAGTCTTGCATTTAAATATATCTAGCAATCTGACCCAGACTGCTCACCTTTCTCCACAGAAGAAGTCAGTGCTGAAAAATCCCAAACTGAGAAAGACTGTATTTAATATCTATTAAAATGGTATTTCACAGATCTTCCACAGCAATTAAGAACCTAACTATCCTGAAACATCTGCGGTTGAAAAGCTTGAGAAAAATGTAACCAGGAAAAGACCCTGAAGTAATCAGATAATGGCAGGAACAAAACACAGACTGAAAATATTCACGTATTCATGAATATGAATAAATTACTCCAGCACAATCCAGTGCAGAGCACGTAATGGAGCTCTCCTTCATACCTGGAAGCTTGGCAAGAAACAAACAGCTTCACTAATTTATGTCCTTCAGATACCTCTGTAGTAGGTGAACTCAACACAGTACAATTTCTTGAAACACAGAACTAAAACATACAAAAGTCATATGCAACTAGTTGTAAGCTAGCTAGTAAAGTTTTAATAGTACTCATCTTCTCGTAGAGGCTCTCTGCCCATACATACAGTTCCTCTGCAGGTCTAGGCTGCCATTTTAACAGGTAACTAAAACATGTCAATAGTGTGTGCTGTATCATTCAAGGGCTAGATAATACCCTTGTAAGAATAAAACTCTTGGTCTGTGCAGCTGGGATGTTGCACCTCAACTCTCTAACATCGTCTAAACAACTCTTCACGGTCTTCTCTTCAGCCATATAACACAACAGGCAGTATTTAATGGTAGTCTACACAATTCAAGCCTCACTTCTCCTGTGGCTTCTTTTCCTGCTGTGCTACTGCTCAGTTTTAGTGTTTACCACCAGAACTTACTCACTTTTGCATAGCTATCTACTGCCTTTAGTCTTTTCTATATCTTATTGATGCAATTCTTTGCTCCAGTGAATTTCCACCCTGCTTTTCAGTGCCATCTGTTACACTCCAGATCTTCCTGTTTTTCCATCACCCAAAATTTTTTTTTTAAAGTGGAATTAGTTCTTTCTAGTCTCACTTAATCTATTGATCTGCTATTCTGTCCTTTTCTTCTAAAATTTTGTTTTTACATTTAAATTATAATTATTCTTTAGCTTTGTTTTACTCTGACCCAACAATTTGGAGCACATAAGCTCTTATAAGAGCTCAGACTTTGCTACAGGGAAATGATATGCTGTTATCACCAGGACAATTTCTACTCATGCAATTCACAGTAGTATTTTTGGGGGGTGTCAAAATTAGAATGAGGACAGACAGAAATACAGCATTTTTATTTTGTGATGACAGAACAAAGTATATGGTACATCTTCTTTCCTTTGAATCTACCATCTTCATTGAGAAGAACACACAGACTAGCATGCCTGAGTTTCAAAAATACCTCTTCTGTCTTGTGGAGGAGGGTATTGTCATCTTAGTGAGGTAAGCTGATGGTTGTAATTTCCAATTCAAGTTTTTGCAAGTTGAATACAAAATTCTCAATGCACTGTGTTGAGAGCACACTTCTAAGTATGCCCCATATAAGGCTCATACCTCTATTGCCAAAGAGCAGATGGGTAGTAAACTGAAGCACAAAGCATCTGTGCTCTGGGCAGCTTATTCAGTTCTAAATAAAGTTTTTATATTATTATAATATTAGAAAATAAATATGAAAAGATTAACCTGTATGCTACTGTTATATTAGTAGCTGTGTCTTGTAGCTGTCAATAAAAAGATTACTAAAGCTGAAACTCAAGTCAACATATTTAATGTAGTTAACATTGGAATACTGAAGACAACTATATGATTGAAACAGAAGAGATGTCATTTTATCTCAGAGTACTAAATTAATGACTGTTGCATTGTATATCCTAATATCAATGAAATAAATACACTGAGTCTTATCACGATAGCAAAAGTTAGTAATGCATGACACACATGGGAAAGAGTAAATTTTAGAAACTGTTTTTGTTTTGGACAAGTACATTATTATTTAGGATGTGAGAAAATAATTTAATAGAGGAGAGAACAGAGGTAACTTTTTATTTCTCTGTTAAATCATGTTAGCAGTTATTTACAATAAAATAAATCCTGGAATACTGTACCAAGGGATTTGCAACTTGCCTATTAGACACAATAAAAGAACATAATTTGTTCTTCAAGCTAGAAAATAAATCTGGTAACAGGGGGCATCTCAGACTGAACTGTAGTCACCTGCTTTCATTCATCAACTTCTTTTTCTGAATAAATAAATAGTAAACAATTTTTTTTTTATATTATTACTTAAGTTAGTTCCCTGCCAGAATCATTCAGACTTCATTTGAGAATAGAGTACAAGAAGTAATAAAATCTGATTTAAGGTAAATTATCTTCATCTCTTTGACCGCTGATTGAACAGACTGAGATCTTATTTGGGTTGGGGGTAGAGATGATACCACCTTCCCCTAAATTTCCTGAAGAACATAAAAGCAAACTGTGCACAGTCAAAACTCTGTAAATCAAGGTAGATGAGTTGTGTATGCAGTGATTAAGCTGGACAGAGAAATGATACAACCCTTAAAAGTTAACTGATGCCTAGGGAATCCAGTATGTTTCTAGTCTGAAAAATGCCCAATAGTCAATGCTGTTAGGATTGCTTTAACACGGCAGCAGGGCAGTACTGACAGTATTATATGGGATTTTGTTGATGTTACCTCATGATCTTAGAATAAAAACAATGTTTCTGGTTATGGTAATTAAAACTCTATTTATACTGTAATTAAGCATACAGATTAGAGTGGGTACTTTTCCCACTGGATAAGATGAAACATTCAAACATTAAACACTGCAAGTAACAATGATTGACTCCCACCTCTTCTGTAGCCCCAAGTGTTAAATGTTAAATGCTGGCATCAAGAGGAAACAAACCAACAAACAAACCAACCAGCTTTAGGTACAATTGTAAATTGCAATGTTATAATAGTAGCAAAGGACAGATGGGCTGCATTTCCAGGGATGCAACAGGAGAAAGATGGAGGAGAGAAGAAGATATAGGCTGAAGTGGTAAATTGGGATTACTGGAACTAATTCAGGAGATAATTCAGATAAAAACAACTTCATATACTTCTGTATCAGAACTGTTAACTGGACATATATTGATTAGGTTAAACAACAAAAAGTTACAGACTTACTAGAAGGAAATTTCACTTAGGCTGTCAAGGAAGTAATCTGAAATGACACATGACATCAATGTGAAAGTCTGAGCTGAGTTACAATGAGATCTCAGTGTCCTAGGTGGTTATGGAGAAATAAAAATATGAACAAAACTGGCTTGACTTCCACCCATGTTGGAGCTGAACACATCATTCTGACTTATGCAGAGCAACAGAAAATGGTGCAGATTGCGCATAATCCTTTCCTGTGCACTGAACGCTACGTGTTGCTTAAGCCAGATCTCAGAGGTGCTTAAGCTGCTTAGACTAGAAGTGATGACTTCTTCAGTGCTGTTGCCTAACTTCACAGGGAGTGCTCAAGTAAAATACTATGGGGCTGGACATAAGAGGCAGCGCAGCCCAGCATGTGAAGTCCTTGGCAGCAGTTAAGTGACAGTTGCTTGGTGCCATCAAGGCAGGTCATGAGAGTGTCCAGTTATACATATGCATAGCATCATCTAAAGGAACTTTTCTGATGATGTTTCAAGTATGTTTCTGCAATGCAGTCCAGTATCATAAAACAGATCCATATTTACTTACACAGTGCAGGGCTGCATAGAGAAAGGAGCTCAGGTCCAAAAATACAATAGTTAAATCAATTCAATCCAAGCTGATGAAGCTGTACTGCTTCCAACACCAGAGCTAGCTTTTTGGTCCTTGCTTCAGGATGTCTGATCTGCATCATGCTGTACGATATAAGCACGCTCTTGACTGTCTAGGAAAGTTGGATGGCAGGGAAGAAGATGGCTTGAGAAGTTATGTTTTCAACTTGGTGCTCATCTCTATTGATGGATCTATTCAGGTGAACAGATTTTTGCCTGACATGATATGTATTGTCCCAAAGTGCTCACAAATTCAAAAATTACTCAATATTTCGTGTACTCTTTCCATTTCTTCAGGTGACAGAAAATGTAAAGGCTGATTGCCACCTTTGTTTTGACAGTACTTTCACTATCATTAAAAAGAAAGATGCTTTCTCTTCTGCAATATACACTTTTAACAGCCAGCAATGAAAAGAATAAGGCGCAGGAATACTATTCCCTCTCAGACTGCCTTTCTCACAACCACTGCTCTGGGCCATTTTCCACTGCATGAACGTGATTGATTTAAAGCAATGTATTTGAACCTGGTGCCTTGGTGGGAATCCCTATTTATGGGATTCTGACAAAATTAGGGAAATAGTAGCTTACCCAGAAAATCAAATTACTATTGTAAAAGAAGTAAAGGCCTAGTTTGATGTCATAAGAGTTCCCATTTACATACTGAACTGTATGATAATACATAGAAGCTAATATGTTTAAACACTCTGAACAAAACTGTGAACAAAACTCTGAAGTTAATGTCCAGAGTACATCACAGGAAATCATCATGCATTTATTCACATTTTGATTCACAAGAGATGCTGAAGAAAAAAAAATGCTTAAGAACAGTAAGAAATGGCAAACACACAGTTAACTAATATAGTTGATTTTAAGCATAAACAAAGATCATGTATATCTGACTAGTTCTTTTCCTCCTAGGCTCCCTACCATTCTTGATCTCAATGGGATTACTTCAAAGGTCATTCTTTAAAGGTCTTTCTTTAAAGGTAAAGATACATGCATATTTTTATAGGATAAGGGCGTAAAATAATAAGCTCCTAAAAGAAAGAATTAGCTTACCTCTGTTGCCTAGAGTATGGACACTTACTAAGCTCAACATAAATCCATATTGATTAAATGCCTTCATATTTTCTTAAGTATATGAAATGTAAGAGGTTTAGGATTAAATAGAGAATGGTTCACAGGCTATGTAACATCATACTGATAATTTTTCTAAGTATCCATCAAATGAATCAAAAGGTGTGTTTCATTAATTAGCTAGCCAGACTTAGCCAGAGAAGGCTTACTACACCTAGCAACAAGTGTGGCAACAATAATTTCCAATGGCAACTTCCTGTGCAAAGGTCTACCATTTCTAAATCCGTTAAAATAAATAGAACTGACCTGCTGACTCTGCAGTTTGTGAGTAGGCAACAGTCTTTCTAGGGAATGATCTGAAAGAACCTTTGAATGATGTAATATTACAGCTCAAGAGTTGTTTGCTTTCTAAACTTCGTAAGAGTGTATTTGTTTCGTGAAGTTTTCATTTCTTGCTATGCCTAGTAAAGTTTTATTTTTTAATTTAAAAAAGAGGAGAATATATGTTAAACTTAAAACTTCCAGACCTCTGGTAAATGCTTCGGACATTTTGCTTATCAAAAGAACAGAGCAGTGAAAAAAGCCCTTTCCAAAAACAGGAGGGTTTTTTTTGTTGTGGTTGTTTTGGTTTGGTTTTTAATTTTAAATTTTATGATGTTTTTATTTCTTTGTAACTGGTAGCTGGGGAATAAGGCTAGGGTGACATCAGGTAGGCTATCAGAGTCTATGTGACAGAAAGGTTAACATACATTTAGCACTTCTAACAATATGGAAACCAAGCAATCTCTAACAGTACAGTGACAGAAAATAAGAAAAACATTAGCGATTCTTAATCTTGATATAGACCTTGCTATGTACTAGGACATTCTCACACTCTTCAACAATTTCTTTAAGTGATAGTCTAACAAGCGTTCCAAGTTCATGCACAATTTAAGTCTTCTGAATAGGCCAATGGATGTCAATATGACCAGTTACCTACTCAAATCTATATATATAATTTTACATATTGTTGGGATTATTAGAGTAATTGTTTTGTAATCAGTGCTACACCTCTTCAATAGTTGTTATTCTCAAAACTGTCACAACTGTCAAAGCCATGCTTGCCAAAATGTTAAAACTTTCAGTAAAGTCCAGAAAAACATTTCTAAAAGTTCACAGCAGTGAATGTCTATTTTTTATTAAGTAGAGCTCTGCAGGAAAATAATAGAAATACCCAAATAGTCATCAAAGTGTTATGATCGAAGGACAAAGTACTGCAGGCAGATTACATCACACTTTATGGAAAGATCTTTGTCACTGTTAGTTTCATGTAAAGTAAAGAAGAGCTTTCCATTGAAGCTCCGTTAAGCTTTCCATTAAAGAAAGGGTTTCTCATCAGGCAGTAATTCAGTCCTAATGTTAAAAGCACCCATACAAGTTCCTCAGAAGTAACTTTAAAACTTATATAATAAATCAACTGTAAAACACTTTACCCTATGAATATTTGAAACAGTGTCACTAATCTTTAAAATTTTCTAGTATGGCAAAAAGATGAGAGAACACAAAGTCCTGAAATGCTAACTTCAGGATTTTATTTTTTTTCATTGCTAGGAAGCTTACTGCACCCTCATGAAATCTTAAAATTTTATACAGAGAGAATTTCTGTCAATCCAGGGAGTGCAACCCTTTTTTTTTCTTTTCTTTTTCATTTGTGGTGCATTTATTTACATTCAATACGTCGATTTTAATTGTTTTCTTCCCCATTGCTAAAAAAATAAAATAAGCAGATCTTGAAAATCACAGAAAAACAAAACCCAAAACAATTTAACAGATTAATAGATTACACTAATGAGGAATTAATGAACCTTGAAGCACAAAGGTTCAAAAAAAAATACTGAGACTTTGAATTCAAAGAGATGAAATATATCATTAGAAAAACTGTCTACCCTACAAACAGCTCACATAACTGCTCTGGATACGTAGCTCAGGACATAGCCAGGAAAGCTGCTCAGTGTACCTAGAAATCCCGATAAGAGTTTCAGCCTTTGCGCATGACATGGGGAACCAGCTCTTTACAGAGAGCATATTTAATGGCTCTCCACTAAGTGAACAAAACTGAGCAGAGTGGTCTGTGCCCATTCCTGGCTTACGTTAAGGCAGACATGGCAGAGTACGGGGGGATAAGATGTTTTGTCAATATCATGAGACATAATAACGCAATTTTTAAAATATGCATCAACTTAAAACCAAAATTGTATTGCGGCAGTAACAAGGCCATTGCAGAGAATACGTTTCAGAAAGTACAGCCAGTTAAGTGAAAATTTATGAGACAGCAATAACTGCCTCAACAGCAAAGCTGTACTTTTATGAGCGCACTTGAACTATTCTGCTTTAAGTGAGGCTGATTAGCGTAAACAAACAAAAATGAGTGTGTTCAATACAACTGATCCACAGCACAGTAAAACATTTCAGAAGGCATAGCTACGACAGCATGAACATTGCTAAAACTGACAGAACTTTTACCAGTTTTCTGGAAGCTGAGCCTTCCCAACTATGACAGGGATGTATACAGTAACAGCACTTATTTTATTCCAGCCTTCCAACTGTACTGCTTTTTTTCCTACTCAAAAGGAAACATGAGGTTGTGGATTGCTCTGGTCTTTTGATGAGTACAATCCAGTAGCCTGCTACAGTTTCACTTTCCTACTAAAAATGGGTCTGTGCAAACTGCAAATCATCTATGCTGTGTGACCAAAACATACTAGTGCAGATAATGGCATCTTTATCTTCATTTGGTAACTGTTTTCCACATCTAACCGACATCACCTTGAGTTGTCAGGAATTAGTTTTGCTCCCTTGTCTCTTATCTAAACCTCAGATACACATTAAAATAAGGGTGGCAGTTTTGGTGGATTGCTAAAATAGAGATCAATGAAGGACTGTATTGTCATCCTTTTAGAAACTTTTTAGCTCATGCCTGTTTCTAACTTTTTGTATGTAAATATTCATCATGACATGAAATAAAGTGAAACCCTGAGGAACAGAAAATGAGGAAGCCTTCCAATACTATCAAGTGCACAATGTTTGTCCTCTGGCACCTCTGCACAGTACCCCATGAGGAAGGCACGTAGGCTGTTTGTTCTGTTCGCACACTTCCAGATCCTCCAGGTTGAGACTATCAATAGTCAGCAAGGCAAAATTACTTCAGGAGGTTTACCTGGATTTAACTCATAATTAACCAGATTTAACTTAAAATTGTAGACTTCAGAAAACATGTATAGGCTCCCCTCCTTAGTTAATCCACTGTTTTGAAAGATAGGGATGAGGTAATGGCTCAGCTCCTCCACCCCCAAGGTAGACAGCTGGCTGAATATGAGCCAGCAGTGTGCCCAGGTGGCCAAGAAGGCCAACAGCATCCTGGCTTGTATCAGGAATTGTGTGGCCAGCAGGACTAGGGAAGCGATTGTCCCCCTGTAGTTGGCACTGGTGAGGCTGCACCTCGAATACTGTGTTCAGCTTTGGGCCTCTCACTACAAGAAGGACACTGAGTTGCTGGAGCATGTCCAGAGAAGGGCAACAAAGCTGGTGAAGGCTCTAGAGCACAAGTCTTACGAGGAGTGGCCAAAGGAACTGGGGTTGTTTAGGCTGGAGAAGAGGAGGCTCAGGGGAGACCCTATCACTGTCTATAACTACCTGAAAGGAGGTGGTAGCGAGATGGGTGTCAGTCTCTTTTACCAAGTAACAAGTGGCAGGACAAGAGGAAATGCCCTCAAGTTGCACCAGGGAAAGTTTACACTGGATATTAGGAAAATTTTGTTCACCGAAAGGGTTATCAAGCATTGGAACAGGCTGCCCAGAGAGGTGGTGGAGTCACCATCCCTGGAGGTATTTAGAAGACATGTAGATCTGGTGCTTAGGGACATGGTTTAATGGTGGACTTGACCAGTTTACAGTTGGACTCAGTGATCTTAAAGGTCTTTTCCAACCTAAACAATTGTAGGATTCTAAGTCTAGTGCATTGCTAAGGGAAACACTCTGACCCGACTGTGGCCAGACTCCACTGGAGAGCACACAAATCAAGGGCAGTCTTTGGCCTTTCCCAGCTCATGTACAGTTATAAAAAGCCTGACAGCTGATTGAGAATATTTTTCACTCAAAACCACAATGATGGCTGAGCTTTCAAAGAAATGTTTGTGAGATTAAGTACTTTCATTCTTCTCTCTTCAATATTTTGTTAATACTGCAAACTTGACCCTTCAACCTTTGCTCATTCAAAACTCCCACTAGCTTTAATCAAAGAGAGTACTTACTGGAAGATGGGGCTATATAGCAGTAAAATCTGTTCACAGTTCTGCTATTTTTAAACATCCTTGAAGAATATCCAGCTCACTTGAACATGGCATGTGAAAAAGTAGTATCTGATAAATGTCAAGGACCTCACTATGGTTTATTTTTTTGCCCAAAGTAAAGAAAGTCATGCGATATGTCCTGTACTATGTTAATACTCCACCTTAGGAAATCCTCAGCTTTTCTAAGAGGCTCCTGTAATATACATTTTATACGTCGCAAGACAAACAGATACAAACCCAAACAATTAGTGGAACAGTAACATTTGCCATGATTATTACTAATAAATATTCAAAGGATAATTACTTATCAGCAGTTTTTAATTGAGAGTGCCACATGACACTGAAGAGAAGTTTACCGAGGTTTCTAAGTGCTTTCTAAGTGATTTTGAGATGGTTTTTATCAGAATACCAAGAAAGAACAGTAAAAAACCAGTCGACTAATTAAAAAACCCCCACAAAACCTCCCAAAGAAATTAGCTGAATTTACAAGAGAAAAACACATATTCGGTGGAAATTTAGCTGAGGCACAAGTGGGGAAAAAAGTCTTGCTCGTCATTAATATGACATTTTTTAAAAAGGAGTTGTTAGAAGAAAAGTATGGGTGCAGATTAAGGGATGGATATAGCCTTTGTGGGAAAAATTAGAAAAAAACAACCTGTGACATTTACTAAAACAGATGAGCCTGAAACAACTTCACAGACATCTCAAATAGAAGGCTGGAGGAAAAAGAACAAATATCCTCTGAAACTGCTGCCAAAACTGCTATTTTCATTCCCTTTTATGAAACAGGATTATACAACCAGATTCCTAATCCCAAATCAAACTTTCCAAGATAATGTATATGAGTATGGTCATTATTTCCATATATATATATACACTATCTACTACCGGCATTGCAATTTTAGGCAGAGGGTTAAGGGCTCCTGTATGGAAATATGCTAGATTTTATTTCATACACTCAGCCTGATGCCAAATCAACGGAGTTCAACAAGAATTCTTTCATTCATCCTGGGCAAAGTTTATTTTAACTAAAATGGGTCTTTAGAGGAGAATCCAAGTCACCGCTTCTCTAACACAGAAAGACACAAAAACTGTCAGCGGAGTAAATCTCACTGATTAGTCACCATTTCTCTTTGTTTCTGTAAGGCTAGAATAACAGCAATAGCTTTTCCCACAAAAGCATGGATAACTATCAATTGACTCTACAGTGCTTTGAAAATGTAAATATAGGTAAGTAAACTGTGAAAAAACCAGATGATTTTACGCCATTACTCAGGGAATTAGCCCTTCCCCCTGAAAAACCCAAAACCCCAAAACCCAACATGGATCCTTTTCACTAGGCAGCTGCATATGCATTCAGCATCTACTGGGAAAATGTGGAGATGGATAGAGAAGAGGAATTTGAGGAATTTTGGGAAGTATTCCACAAATATTACCCTTTTATTTTTCTGCGTGGCTGATGGCAGAGCTGTTTTAGACAGTAAGAATTGTTATTCTTTCCTGTAGTCAAGTGCCATGTTGCCCAGAACACAATCAAGATTGAGATCTTACAGACTGCAAAAGTAATAAGAAATTTCTTGGGGGGCATAAACTGAAAGTTATGAAGAAAGAGAATATATGTAGGGTAGATCCTACCCAAGAACAGACTAAAGAAATAGCCAGATGCATAATGTCCCAGGGAAAAAAAAAAAAGTAAAGCTTTCTGAAATGGATCTAAAGTCCAAGGTTAGTGAAAATACTACAGTGAAACCATGCACCCTGAGAATGAGATTTCTGATGGAATCTGTTCCTTCCCTTAAAATGTATTTAAAATTCAAACTTGATTCTTTATTCCAATAAATGATTTTATGGAGAATATTTTCATCAGTTTATGGTTTCTGTACTGCCATCTTCCTTTTCCGATCTCAAGAAATTACCTTTTATATGCAATGAAAATTATCCTGTTCGAGCAGAAATCATAAGGACTGCTATTGTCAAATGTGTCAAACAAGCGTAACTGCTTTTCTTCTCACAGTGGATTCTATCCAGCATTTCTTGCACACTATTGGGATGTTGATTCTGTCTTCCACTTCAGCAATGCAGAACCTTTACTGCCAATTTAACAATTTTCTTTCTAAGAAGTACCCTTGCTTTTGCTGACATTCTCTTCCTGGGTTTGTGGCAGGCTCTTTGCAAACTCATAAATAAATGGACAACCAAACTGGCATCCATAGTGAAAACCATTCTTAACACTCAGTTTTGCTACAGAAATAGTCCACAGAGGTACACAGCTGGTGTCTCATGATTGCCCGTTCTTAAAGCATTCATGAATGTCTTTGTTGCTTTATGTTTTCTGTTTTTCTTTTTAAAATATATATGGTTTAAAGTAAAGAAAAAACCATCTTTTTTATGTCTAGCATAGCTGCAAACAACTTGTGATGAGGACTCCTACAGCAATAACAAATACTAAATAATATCCTTGAATTCAAACATCAATATACAAGCAGAGTTTATTTATTTCATGCCTGTAAGGTACGTACTTTCGGTTCCACGGACGTATTGGAAGATCCTAAAATAATAATAATTTTTAAAAAAATGTTGAACAGCACAGGGTTTCACTTGTATATAGTTGCTTTTGCTATCCTTGCCACAGGCCAATTCAGAAGAAACTCCTTTCAGTGATGCACTGGATAAAGCGCAAAGTGCTCTGAGATGAAAGGTGCTATATAAATTCAAAAGCATTATGAAGGATTAATGCCACACTACTTTTTAAAAGCCAAATGCTGTTACCTCTCATCACTTGGCACATGTCATTCAAATTAACCCAGCTTTTAGCTTTTCATGTTGCTTCTGATCTGCTGTTGGAAAATCTGTATTACGGTTCCTGAGAGCTCACTGTTTGTTGAAACACTGTAAATGACGTCCTATATTTCATTCCCTTACCCTAAAGCAGGGTCAGCTGTACCTACAAAATTCCTGACAGATACTGCTATACAACTTCTTCCCAAATACCTTGAATGATGGAGAATTCGCAGTCTGTGCAGGCATGGCTTTATTTTCTATTCCATTCTATTTCCTCTTCTATTTCTTGTTATGTAAACTTAACTGGGCTTGCTGCAATATAAAGCTATTATTTGTGCTTCTAATGAAGTCTATTAAGTAACCACAAATACTAAGTGGACAACTTGTATGGTACCACTATATTTCTTTCTCTAGCTTCCTGCTATTAAGAGTACCTGAAATTGTTCAGCAAAGGAATTAAATATCCTGGGGTCCTGTCTCCTAAATTAAGGTCTGTTTTAAAGGTTATCAATCCCCTGTATAAATAATAACACAAGATTTTCAAACTCTGGAGACCTCTCTCTTTGTGATTCTTGTTTGCTAAAGGTGAAGACTGCCTTTTTATTGCTTGTTGGAACAAGTGGTAACTTTTGTTGGTTTACAGAGTTGCCACATCCAAGAGAAATGTCATATTGTTCTCAAATTACCTTAAATCACAACTGGCATTCCTGAGTGAGGAATATATCTGAATGTTACATGCTTTACTAATGCATTAAGAACATACACAGTGAAAAAAAAAAAACAAACTGGTGGAGCTTATGGCTTGTTCCTGATGAGCCCAGGCATACCTACGACAACTAGCTACTCCGGTGCTCATGGTGAATGACCACTGACTTCTTCCTAGCCATCCCACAGGAGCCTATTGCCTGGTACTGCCCAGCTGTGAGCCCAACTTCCCCCTGCTTGCCCACGCAGCAGGGAAGCAGCAGGCACTGCTGGCTTCTGCTCTGCGCTGAGCAGGTGTCAGTCAGGGGCCCAGGGGAGCTTTCCAGGGCTGTTTCCTCCCTGCACACGTACAGGGTTATCAGGATCTTGTTCCTAGCTCCATTCAAATCCAGAATTGATTGCCCTTCAGTAGTAGGAAGCCATAGGCTTTAGAAAAGGGTAGGGTGGGAGATGGGGAGGGGAGGAAAGAGACCACACATCTTTTGCTGATAAGTTTGTGGATGTTTGAAGATCTTAGAAAGATTTACAAGCTTCAGACAGTACTTTAGGGACAAATATTTTTTGCTTTTCTTTTTTTATTCAGAAGAATGTTTTCTTATTTTTCATGTCATACCAGGTGTTGCAGAAAATGCTGAAGGGTTAACTACAAAGAGTCTTCTTGCCTTCTAGTTAGTTTTAAATATCAACAAATATTTTAGGTCCCATATAAGTTAGTCAGTAGCACTTTTCAAACCACTTTGAAATTAAGGGGCATTTAAGTTATTCAGTTGCTATTTTTTTTACCCCAGTTTAATTTAAGCTTTTCTTTTGGCAGTGGATAAACCTCCTGAATTAAAAGATTCAGATTGGGAAGGGTACATCATCTTTAATGAGTAAGGTTGAAAAAAAATTAATATAAATAAATTGAGATACTACTTCTATCAGAGAAATTAAACCTCAAAGAGGAAAAATAATGATCCAGATGACAACATTGAAAAGTTACCTAATTTTATGTTGTAAATGGGCAGCTTGTGAAGGAAAATGTACACACTGAGAAAGCAGAAAAAAAAATAATTCTGGCAGCAGTAATTTGATTCCTTAAAAATGTCATCTTCGGAGATCATGAAGAAAAATACTAATGATGTGGCTTATTTTTAATTAGCATTTTTAATTCATAGAGATAGTTACATAGCACATATATATATTGTGTGCATGCATAAAAAATACTCAGTTATGTTATTACTAGTTACATTACTACTGATATAACTAAAATTGAAACATTTGCAAGCAGAACATTAACAGAGAGAAATCAAATGCTTAATAGGCAGGAAATCAGGGTGTCAGAGTCCAATACTCTCTGACCAGGTTCTTTTAGATGTTCCATGAGTGGAGGGTGTAATGTTTAATATCAAATTTACTTGTTTGGAGACAGTTGATGTTACATGGGATTTCTGATTTAGCAGAGATATAGAAAATATACTGAAAACATAATACAAATGTAAGTTACACTTAGCAAAAAATAGCAATTGCAGTACACGGTTCAATCACAATACCAATGTGATCCCCATTACCGGTCTCTATAATATTCTCACCATCATGATGCTGGGTGTCCCCAGTTGCTGGGAAAGAAAACGTGGGTTGAAGCCAGCTCATGCCTATTGTTCTCTTTTAAATACTTTTGTTAGTTCTTTAGTTTTATATTCTGTGTTGGGCTGAGACACTTCCCCCATGCAGATCTGCCTAACTCAAGGACGCATTCACAGTCCTTTAATGAACTCAAGGAGAAACGTTTACACCACCAGTCGATCCACTGAACTGTTGATAGCTGTTTATCTAAAACAAAGGCCTCCCTCTGGTCCCCTGTTTTGAGATAGGGTCAGCTTCTGTGCGACAGCTGTGGTCAGTCACACCCTGCATTATTCCCTGAGCTTCATGGGCAAGTCCTCCTCGACCATCTCCTTTGAGACTTCTTCCATTGTAGGGCTTTATTGGTCAGTGACACAATGACATAAAGAATCCTATTTACTAATAATATTTTTGACTCTGCAAATCAAATATCCCAAGTCTCTCAACATGTATTCTTGCTTCTGAACTTAATCTTTTTGGCTTACAGAAAAGGAAGAAGTTGATCTAATGGTTCAGGGTAAAAATTAGAAAGACTTTGAGGAAAGAAGATTGACATCACATGAACTGCCTCGTATGAGGTTTAACAGGGCCAAGTGCCAGGTCCTGCACTTGGATCACAACAACCCCATGCAACATTACAGACTTCTGAAAGAGTGGTTGGAAAGCTGCCTGGTGGAAAAGGACCTGGGGGTGCTGGTCAACAGCTGGCTGAACGTGAGCCGGCAGTGTGCCCAGGTGGCCAAGAAGGCCAACAGCATCCTGGCTTGTATCAGGAATTGTGTGGCCAGCAGGACTAGGGAAGCGATCGTCCGCCTGTACTCGGCACTGGTGAGGCTGCACCTTGAATACTGTGTTCAGTTTTGGCTCCTCACTACAAGAAAGACATTGAGTTGCTGGAGCATGTCCACAGAAGTGCAAGAAAGCCGGTGAAGGATCTGGAGAACAAGTCTTATGAGGAGCGGCTGAAGGAACTGGGGTTGTTTAGTCTGGAGAAAGGGGGACTGTGGGGAGACCTTATCACTCTCTACAACTACCTGAAAGGAGGCTGTAGTGAGGTGGGTGTTGGTCTCTTCTCCCAAGTAACTAGCGATAGGACAAGAAGGAATGGCCTCAAGTTGCGTCAGGGGAGGTTTAGATTGGATATTAGGAAAAATTTCTTCACTGAAAGGGTTATCAAGCATTGGAACAGGCTGCCCAGAGAGGTGGTGGAGTCGTCATCCCTGGAGGTGTTCAAAAAATGTGTAGCGATAGCACTTCGGGACATGATTTAGGAGGCGTGGTGGTGTTGGGTTGTTTTTTTTCACTACGCTTTACATAACAGTCATGTTACTAAGAGCCAAATCCTAAGGTTTTCATGTACTTTTTGAAAAGGATTGGCTAGAAATCTCTGTAAAAGCTGTGAGACACATCTTCCTTTCTGTGAATGGCAACTTATCTGTTAGAAACATCACCAGCACAGTTAAAAGTACGTTGAACATTCACAAAGGGTGGATTTTACCCTTGTACAGAAAGTGTTAGAACCAATGTGCTACTGCAAGCATGTTTAATTCCAAGGCTCTGAGGATAATGTTTAGATTACTGTTGTAGAATATCAAAGGTCAGCTCAATCTAGTCTTCCCTTTATGAAAAAGAGGTTTCTCTCTCTCATTCACCACCCATGGATTTTTCAAACAATGTTTTGTCTTTTTTGTTCCTTAGCCTACCTTATGTATTCATCCCATAAATCCTAACAGTCAGAAATCAATGCTCATGTCTCAGTTTTGAAACTGGAGGGAGCTTTCATGTTCAGGACATGGACAAATAATTTGTTGCACTGTTTACATCGTCCAAAACTGGCCTAAATAGATGTGCATAAACGTAGGTGCATAAAACACATGTAAGTATTGATTAGAAGTACATTAGGAGTGAAAAACTTAAAGACAGGTTCAGTCTGGAGAGTGTAATCTCTCAACAATTTGGTAGTGCCAGAACCGACCTATGCTTAAATATCTTTTTAGCTGTAACTGCTGTACTTTACCCTTGCACTTGATAAATATCCAGTCAATGTATGAATAAGTTCTGTCCAGATATAATTAAAACATATTTAAAATACCTTAAAGAAATTAACTTTATTTCTTTTATTCCCACAGTTCAGCAGTTGCTTTAGCTGCATGCATCTCTCCTTACCCCTGCCCCCAAATTCATGTCACTGTGTCAGATCTGAGACAAAGAAAGTGAGAAGCATATCTAAATACATGGATGTCAAGGGAGTGATTTACCTAGCAACAGTAACTATGTGAAAGTTTTTCAGAAATGTCTCCCTGTGTATGTGATGGTACCTTAATGGCTTGGATTTTAGAGGATTGAAGAAATGGCTGGGAGGATTCTAGCCAAGCAAAGCACCAAACGACATGCAATGCACATACATTCTGGGAAATATAATGTCATCAGTGCACAAGGGAATTTATGCACATCCTTTCCATTAATACTGTAAGGATTTTTGCTCATAAATTCATAGTTAGAAAACCATTATTTTACCCTGTGCTACATTACATATAACAAATATGTGAACAGAGGAAACATGTTAGGATAAATGTTTCTGAGTTGTAATCGCAGTCATTTTTTAAAAGCAAACCACCACATAAAGAATTATCTGAAGTGTTACAACAATAACCCTGAGACCAAGGAGAGGCAAAAAGCTGAGATGGCACTGTGATATATAACTATCTACTGCTGTGTCAGTAATGGATACTGCTGACAGATGACCCAGGGGATCAAACCCCAATGTACACAGTGAACAGCTTTGTCTTAGGCAACTACATTTGACAGATCCTACTGAAAGAAAACTGTGTTCACACCAATTCAGCACAGTAACAGGTAAGCATAGGTTAAAATAATGTAAATCCAGAATAATCCAACTGAAGACTTAATCAAAGTCACTGTACATAAGGATCCACACTATTTGAATTCAACGTATGATCTAAAGCAGGATCTCCAGGTGAGATCATAGCTCTCCAAAAAACATACCTTTTCTATTCCACCCTATCTCCCCGCTTCGCACAGACATTTGCCCTCCATTTCTGTAAATTCAGTGTCTTTCAAAAAGATACCGTAACCTGCATCTTCAGACCTTTGACGTGGATACCCTGTTGTGAGCCCCCAATGAAGACTAGAAATGTTAAACTCAGAAAAATCTGTTTTTATTATAGAAAAGTAATTAACTTTTTAAATAGAGAAAGTTCAAATTAGATCAGACTGAACAGAAATAAAGAAGGGTTTACAGCTAACCCTGTCTACGATGTCTTTGCTTCCAGGTGTGGTTTTAGGCAACTTGATCATTTTCCAAACTGTAGCAAACTCAGCATGTTCCAGATTGGTCTGTCAGTCGTCTCTGAGGGCTATCAGGCTACTTGCTGCTGCTCTGAGGAGGATCCTCCTTCTCTCCTTTCCCTGCTGCATGCTGCAGGCCCTAAAACTTTTACTCCCAATGAACAAACTCAATTGCTCCGCAGGGACTGTCCCTGTCCTTCAGAAGTCACCCTCTGACCCAGTCTTCCAGAAACTCACAGCTGAGAACAAACAGCACAAAACATAGAGTTCACCATATGAGTGATCATAGCAATGTTTTCTTTGCTTCTTCTTCTAAGACACCATTTCTTCTTCTCTCAATTTTTCTTTTGTCTTTTCCTCTCCTATAGCTCTGAGGTCTTCTTCAGCCTGGTTTATCAAAAGCATTCCTATGTCTCTGCCTTTCCCACACTGTATTTCTTCAACTTTGAGTCTTTTGCACACAGTTTCACTCCCCCTCATCTTTCACCTTCCCAACTCTTCATGTCTGAAAAGGTATTGCCAATGCGGTTACTCTACCTCAACCAGTTTCTTCTTTCAGACTGTCTGACCTGGAGTGATCCCTTCTTCATCCTTCAGCTCATCTTCCCACATCAGCAGTCACTTCCTCTTTCTTCGCAGACTCTTCCACTGATCTTCAAAAGGACAGAGCATTGTAACATTAAAATGATGGTATGAGGATGGACAGATATGACTCCACTCTTAATAACTGTACAAGTGATGGGAAAATGTGGCTTTCTCACAGTTTTCAAACGTATTCACTACAGATTAAGAGAATCTCAGGGAAAGAGGTCAACACCGTATAGTAGGAAGCGCTACCACCCAAACAAATCCTGAACACTGAAACAAAAGCATTTTACCTAAATTTGACTGAACTCATGCAGTCAGCAAAATTCTACTGATAAATCCAGTAACCTTGCTATTCTGTTCAATTCTTGCTGAAGAAACCTTTGCAACTATGTGTTTTAAAGCACTCCAGGTTTTTACTTTCCAGAGAATTGGTAACTTTTAAAATTCTACTTTACAAACTGTAGCTAATGTTATTTGGACAATGACTTCTCTTCTTTCCTTGTCCCCTCCCAAACATTTTGCTTATTTAGTTCCAGTATATATGTAGCTGGTTCTAGCCACATACTTGCTACCATCATTTGTTTCATTGGTAAGAATCAGTAAGTGGGCATAAATGAGGTCCATGATACATACCAAGAGATTGAATAGTCTTAATGTAGTCTAGCCTTAGCACTCCCAAGCTGTACTCTCTTTTTCCTTTTCCTGCTATCATAATCTGTACTATGATATTTAGGTACATGGTTCTCGCTCTACAGCATGAAGACCACGTGCATCCACATTGATTGCCTGGAGAGTTCAACTCATCTGACCAGCTGCAGAGGTTAAGTACTAGTTTGACATGGGTGTCGGGCTCGTATCTGAATAACACCTCCTCCTCTTCTGTTTCTCACACCAGACTAATCAAATCCTGGCTTTTCTCTACATCTAAACCAAGAATATCACAGATAATCTTCACTGTTGTTCCTTTAACTGACAAGTGCCTTTACTGGAGGTCAATGAGGTCCCATTATGTTCTAGAAAAAAGAGTAGAAACAAAAAAGTCCATGAAAAATATTAAAAAATGTACCACCTTTAAAGTCAGCCAGTACTGTTTTCGCTGCTAGCAAAGGATTCACCTGTTAGTAAATACTGACCTTTTGGGAAAGTACACACACGTAATGCCTACCTTCCTTATAGTGAGGAAGGCAGAAGGAGAGGCAGCCACTGTTTCTATGAGCGTGGTTCTTCCACTGTTTAGACAAGATTCTTGCTGGCACAGAGAATTATCTGCTCTGGTTGAGAAAGATTCTAATTTCAAACTGCTGCCAGTGCAGAACATAATAGCCACTGATGACATACATTTTCACTGAACTGTGTGTTCAGGGGCAGCATGAAGAGTCAGTTTTCACGAGGTCCCAGGTCTTGAAAGGCATGGTACATGAGTTTTGCAAAGGCTAATGGGAAAACCATTTATGCAATACTATTCCTGGGCTACAGTTTAGAGACCATAAATAAGGGTATTCTGTATTCTCTGTGGACCTCCTTATAATGGTACAAATGTCAGTTAAAAAAAAAAATGCAAAAGTTGTTAGTTAAAAAACAACTACAGCACTGTAATTTTTCAAATATTTATTTTCTTCATTATCAGTGTATGCTACTGGTGCATTTCATTTTACTTTAATTTTTTGTCAGATATTGGAAAGAACTGTAGACTCTTACATTCCCTTTCATGTACCCATCACTCAATTTATAACAAAAATTTCAGTGCACATCAAAAAATACAACCTGTTATAGAAATTTGTTGTGACAGATTTAAACTGTACGAAATTTGACAGTATTTGTAAAACTCTTGAAGTCATGTATTTAATTTCCAGTAAAATGACTTCTTTCTGAAGCACAGTGAGTGTACTATACATTCCATCAATACTGGACTGGATATGTTTACAAAAGTATCTGGGCAGACAACAGAACATAAACTCTTATAAAAAGGACATTTTTTAAACTGGCATAGCCTTTATGACACAAATTTGTTGCATTGCCAAATGGCTCTTGTCATGATTGGTTACCAATTTTCTATATACATTTGTGTGATTTAGTAGGTTTAATGTTTGTTGGTTGCTTTTAGTGGTTATACTTTCCAAGAAAAATTAATTCGGTGTTTAAAATGAGGCCTGCATGTATTTTCTATTAAATCTGTTATGCAAACTTCTATTTTAAAAGTACGTTACAGACGTGCTCCCTGGTTGAGATCTACTTCATAATCCCAGGTTAGAAACCACAAAACCCAGTAGAGGGAGTTAAGATCTGCCCACTGCTGCACAGAAAAAAACCCTGTTTGCTCAGATTTAATTGCTGCAATAGGAGTCAGCTATGACTTCAGCATTAGTAATCGATGCAGCTTGAGAAGTTACCCCCTCCTGTGAGAGGAATTGTGGTAAGGGTATTTTGCTTATAGTGGGCTACTGTGTTGTAATGTAATATGAGTAACAACATAGTTCTTTTATATACAGCTGGTTTGATAAGCCTTTGTATATTTCTTATAAGAATAAAGTTTACTGCTATACATATGGAAGAGCTGAATGGCAACATTTGACCTCATTCTTACATGGACTGGTAAACCCAATTACAAGAATTTCTCTCTTATCATGGTGTATGCATTCCTCTGTGGCGCTTACAATTCTCCAACAGTTCTATTTATATTAAAGCTTTCATATAGTCAGCCTCATTATGAACATTCTTTTAACATTCAAATACTTTGGATGGTATTATTCTAGAAATACATCTAATAAAAACAATTGTCTGTGGATATAACTTCATGATACTCTGACAATTACTTAATTGGAACTTTTTTTTTTCCCAACATGATGTGCCATTTAAATGATTTTACTGAATTAAATTGTGAATAACTGGGGAGCAGGAAGGGTACCCTCTGTACCTCCATATTCAAATTTCTGAATGAGAAATAATAATGTTCAAACCTGCATGAAATGTATTGCACAGTATAGGTACATTTTTCTATCTTCCCTAATGGATTATGAAGTAGTTCACTTTTTGCCAGAATATTCCTCATTACTTATTTCAACTCAGAAGAAACCCTCGTCATCCACCCAGTGGCTCTGCATGAATTTTCAATAGACAAATCATCAACTAAGCTGAATATGAGGCATGGCAGTTACAGTTCTGTGAAGTCTGCAAAACACTAAATAGCTAAAAAGTCCTACTCTTTTCACTGAAATTAAAGGGAAAGGCACAGTCTCCTTGATAATATAGGACTGGCAGCGCCTGTGTTTTAGCCATGAGATGGCAGTTTCAGTGCAAACGGTTAATAAGCCGGACTGACAATGCAGCAGAGAGAAGCCCTTGAAGCTGGCACAGTCAGCTATTGGAAGATTGGTGTTGGAGCATGACTTGGATAAATGGAGTTGAAGAACAACAACAAAAAAATCACTTTGTTTATCAGCTCATCATTGCCAGTCTGACCTGCTGCAAATGGCATGAAAACAAAACTGTGAAAGGTTACCTCCTGTAAGTAGCTGAGGCATTGCAGCTGCTCTGCCCGTTAATAAGAAAAGTGTTTCTCTCAAAAAATACTGCAATTTTATATGATTTGTTGTAATACTTGGGAAAGTGGTGCACCTAAGATATACAGAAACAAAAATAATTTCCAGATTGCAAAGTAAAAATCTAACTGAGAAAACCACAAAAATTGAGAGTTTTGGCTGCAAAGCAAGAAAGAAATGCTTCCTGCTTGTGTGCTGGCTAGTGCATGCAGCTATAAGAAAACACACAGAACTGATTCTTCTAAAGTGTCATGTTCTTCCACAAAAGTCTGAGATCTAAAGCCAAAGCAATTTAGGAAAGTCTGGACCTTCAGGAGGTGCTCAGTACCTAGAATGATCATGGCTGGTATGGTCAGAAGAAAAAGCAATGGTAGCTACATGCAAAATACCTTAAATTTGCTGTATATGTGATATTAGAGTACAAATAACTCAGCTGAATTCTTATGTATATTGACATTCTGGCAATTGTCATCTGCAATGATTACTGTCAAAACCTGTAAAACAATTTGATAATTAAAAACAAACAAGCCAAAAATGGAATTTCACTCCTACTTTCTGTTTAAATGATCACTATACTGTATTTTTTTCAGTTAAAGAGCATCTTGAAGCATTTTAAGCACCTTTAGTTTCTTGTGCTGTGACCATTTATCAAGAGACCTACAAATTCAAAGTACTTTGCATTCATATGGAGCCCTTTAAATTATGCCATTAAGACACTATGACTTTGCAGTGAGTTAATCAGTATACTAAAAAGATTCTTTGCCACATTCTACAGGAAGCTCGCAGAAGTTGGCAGCTGCTGCTGTGCCTTCAGGGCAGTGCTGGAGTAAGGGACAATACAAAGACTCTACCTTAAGCTATGAACAACATTATTCTTCATGCAGTTTAACTGGTGAGGATTGTGATAAAAAAAAAATCTTCATATCTGTAATGTTTTAGTGGTTGAACTACACCGTGTTATAAACTTTCTATGAAATATGTAATAGGAATAATGGACCATCATTGAGATGAAGTTATTTCACAGCTAGCCTGTTCACATAAGAGCTAGCAAGCATGCATACTGGCTGTAGTTCCTGCCTGTAGTCACTATGTCAAAGAATATGCAGAATTTCAATTTCATTAGTGTTATAATCTGTTTTGATCTGGTGAGATTCCTGTCACTGGAGAAAGGAATAAGTTACTTAATACACTTTAATGTTACCTTGCTGGTATTGCCAGTAGAAGGATCTTCAAAGCATTCCTTCTTTGGGCTGCAGTACATTCAGGCACCTGATGCAAAGCAGAGATATGAGTTGGTGTTCAATCTTTAACAGAAAACTTTGTCTTGGTCTTCTGTTGTCCCGGTAAATTTCACAGGAAGATGTCTGAGGTCCAGTTCATATACAAAGCACTTTGTTATTATGAGGAAGAAAAGTATCATCTGCTCATGTGGGTTACATGGTGAATGTGTGACTTAGTTTTCAACTACCTTACTCTCTTCTGGTAACAGTCTGGGTTGCACCTGTATGCTATATTACTCTTGAATTTCATTACTTCTTAAAGTCCATCTCTTTCCAAACCAATCACTACAGAATTGTCTCTCTGCTGGGTATTTCTGGAAAACAGGCTTCCAGCTGTATGGTCCCCAAAGAAAACAATATAGAAGAAAACCTTGTATGGATGTTACAAGATCTGGTCCTCTTAATATGATGGATATATCTTATATTACACTGACATTGGCAACTCTTGCATGATCCACAAAGTTGCAGAACTCCCAGCAAATGGAGTCCGGATGAAGAAGGTTCTGAAAATTCACAGAAAGCATTAGCAAAGTTGTTTCTCTTTGTCCTTCATCTGTTCTGGTCCATCTGGTCAATCCCTCATATTTCCATCTCCACCAACATAAAACAACATCTTGATAGGTATTTTGGTTAATATTTCAAAGTGCTAAATTCTCTTTAACTCTTGTAGAGTCTTTCTCTCCATTTCATTGACTAAGCAAACTACACCAAAAGCTTCCTAGCAGCCACAATATTAATTGGTGCATTGCAGCGCAGCAAGATAGTTTGGACGATCACTTCTTTTTTTAAAGAGTAACAGTTTAACTTACTGAAGTTGATTGGAAGTATCTCTTGCACGCTGTAGTTATGAAACTGCTAACGCTTTTTAAAAACAAGAGCAGCGTGGTCACAAGCATTCACTAAGTTCATGTCTCCTTGGATTTAAGGGTTGGTTTCAGCTTCTGTCTTCGAAAGCATTCAAAACAAAACACAATAAGATGTCAGTATTTGGGTTCCATCACCCACTCAACAACCTGGACAATGCAAAGATAGAGCTGCTATGGAGCTGCAATCATTTTCTTTCTGGATGTGTTGGTTTTGGCTGGGATAGAGTTAATTTTCTTCATGGTAGTTAGTATGGGGCCATGTTTTGGATTTGTGCTAAAAACAGTGTTGATAATGTGGAGATGTTTCAGTTGCTGCTAAGTACTGCTTACACTAGTCATGGGCTTTTTCAGCTTCCCGTGCTCTGCCAGGTGCACAAGAAGCTGGGAGGGGACACAGCTGGGACAGCTGACCCCAACTGACCAAAGGGATATTCCATACCGTATGATGTCATGCTCAGCATATAAAGCTGGGGGAAGAAAAAGGAAGGGGGGGATGTTTGGAGTGATGGCGTTTGTCTTCCCAAGTAACTGTTAGGCGTGATGGAGCCCTGCTTTCCTGGAGATGGCTGCACACCTGCCTGCCGATGGGAAGCAGTGAATGAATTCCTTGTTTTGCTTTGCTTGCATGTGTAGCTTTTGCTTTACTTATTAAACTGTCTTTGTCTTAACCCCTGAGTTTTCTCACTTGTACCCTTCCGATTCTCTCCCCTATCCCACCAGGGGACAGTGAGCGAGCAGCTGCATGGGGCTTAGTTGCCGGCTGGCGTTAAACCATGACACCAAATGTGCAATAAAATTCTATTTCTCAAGCAGAAGAAAGGAGATAATTTTTGTAATGACTATCTTGAGAAGTTCCCTCTTTGCTCCAGATTTTGTAACAATGTGGTGGATATTTTTTTAGGAAAAAACCAAGGTGTTATTATTACATTCCCCACAATAGATTGTTATTACCACACATGATGACTATGTGTTTACCTTCAGAGGGGCAGATAAGCAGTCCATGGTATGTGCTACGACTCTTATGCAGGTAGAGTCAGAGAGCAGCAGGAACCAGCTACTCCAGAAGAGAAGGCAAGCCAGTAGCTGAGTGACAGCAGGGCAGGAGGGGCAGCACCCTTAAAGATAAAGGACATAGTCCCATGGTACTCTGGAAGAAAGAGCAGGTCCAGCGACTGGGTTCAGTTGACAGTTCAGATTACGTGGCTAGCCCATAGTCACAAGGCAGGTCCAAAGTCAAGCTGAAAAGTCAAGTCCACAGGTCAGAAGCAACAAAACATACAGGTGACTGCAGGCAAAGCTGTAAGATAGCTCTGGCAAAGACAAGGCTAAACATCTTGGCTTAAATGTACCTCTTGCGCAAAGAGGAGCAGGATGCCAAAAAGGCTTCTCACAGCCTTTTCTCTCCAAGTTCTTTCCCCAGCACTCGGACCCTGGGTCCCACAGCTGCACCAGAGCTGGCCTTGAGCACAGGCAGCCAAACCCCAGCAGGGAAGTGGGGGAAAACTCAGGGCTCTGACATAATTAACAATGTTAATTTTTGCAACTGCGTGCTATACCTGGTGTGAACAGTTACTACTGGCTTTCATAAATTGAATAAATTAGTAACAACTCCACAGCATTTATCTGAAGACCTCAAAGCAATTTAGAACAATTAATGAATTAAGCCTCTTACCATCCCTTTGATGTGTAGAATTAGTTTTATCTCCAGCATGCAGATGCAGAAGTTGGACACTGCAATAGAAATCCTAAACTCAACAGCAGTTTGACCTTAATGAATGAAGCCAGGATTTCATCCACAGAAGTCAAATGAGTTCCTAAGATCACAAAAGGGGCTTCAAGTCCCTCTTTTTTGTGTGGAAGGAGTTCTCATGATAGATAGTAGCCTTGCATTACCTTTTTTTTTTTTTTTTTAAGAGCTCAGTTTATATTTGTAGCAAAACCAAGGATAAAAGCTACAACCTCTTTACCTGAGGCTTACAATTTAATTCTAAAACTGTACTTGCTTCTAAAATGCATCCTTTATAACACAATAAGTTTTTCACCTTCCTCCACTTGATTGGACTGCAGACTCAGAATGTAGTATGTACTGAGTGTGCGTATGTACTGGTTTTGGCTGGGATAGAGTTAATTTTCTTCAGAGTAGCGAGTATGGGGCTATGTTTTGGATTTGTGCTAAAAACAGTGTTGATAATACAGAGATGTTTTCGTTACTGCTGAGCAGTGCTTACACGGAGTCAAGGCCTTTTCTGCTTCTCACACCACCCCACCAGCGAGTAAGCTGGGGGTGCACAAGAAGCTGGGAGGGGACACAGCTGGGACAGCTGACCCCAACTGACCAAAGGGATATTCCATGCCATATGACATCATGCTCAGTATATAAAGCTGGGGGAAGAAGAAGGAAGGGGGGGATGTTTGGAATGATGGCATTTGTCTTCCCAAGTAACTGTTAGGCGTGATGGAGCCCTGCTTTCCTGGAGATGGCTGCACACCTGCCTGCCGATGGGAAGCAGTGAATGAATTCCTTGTTTTGCTTTGCTTGTGTGCATGGCTTTTGCTTTGCCTGTTAAGCTGTCTTTATCTCAACCCCTGAGTTTTCTCACTTGTACCCTTCCGATTCTCTCCCCCATCCCACTGGGGGACAGTGAGCGAGCGGCTGTGTGGTGCTTAGTTGCCAGCTGGCGTTAAACCACGACAGCATAAAAACAATGATTTCACAATTTCTGCAGTCTTGACCAAAATGATGACTCTTATACTTTCCTATGCTTTGCCACATTCCAAGTTTTTTGCAGTTAATGAGACCAATAGAATATATTAATATCATTTTATAACATGCAACTAATTAAAAAACCTTTGTATTTTATTAAATACATATTTGTTCCATTTTATATGTTCTCTCAATGTTACTTTCTTTTTTCTCTTTCTGTTTTGAAATATGGATTTGTTGCAGTTACAGACATGTGAAAGCAGGTTTGAAATCTCTAGAAAGAGTAGATTATGGACTACTTCCCTCCTAAGTAAAAATAGGTAAGATACAGAATTTAAGATTTTACAAAAAAATGCATTTTTTATTTCATTTGCTGTTTGTCTATCTGTCTTGCCATCTATTCATATATACATACACCCATGTGCATATAAATCCACACACATGTAAAATACTGATTTTTTGCATAGGACTGAGATTTGTCTTGACTTCTGTCAGTTAAAAAAAGTCAAAGTATGCAACAAAGTGAAGATCAAGAATCTTCATCTAACTGTTAAAACTCCAGTTTCACAGGACTAAATCTAAATAAACTTTTGCTTAAGCTAACCCTCATTTTTGCTTTAATTTTAGTTTAGTTAAGACCTGAAGCATTTTTTGTCCAAAAGTGTAAGAGTTTTTGACAATTTTTTCCTATATTTTTTCCTAATAGCTTTACCTTTTTTTGTATTTCCTATTTACTCATTTCTTCCCACAGTTCCTCCAGAATTTGCCTCTTGTACTTCCATTTCTTTCATAGAATCATAGAATGGTTTGGGTTGGGAGGGACATCTTTCACTAGATTAAGTTGCTCAATGCCACGTCCAACCTGACTTTGAACACTTTCAGGGATGGGGCATCCACAACTTCTCTGGGCAACCTGTTAAGATTTCTCACCACTCTCATGGTAAAAAATGTCTTCCTTATATCTAATCTAAAATTACCCTCTTTCAATTTAAAACCATTGTCCCTTGTCCTGTCACTACAAGCCTTGGTAAAAAGTCTTTCTCCATCTTTCTTATAAGTCCCCTTTATGTATTGAAAAACTGTAACAGCATCTCCCTGGACCCTTCTCTTCTCCAGGCTGAACCACCTCAACTCTCTCAGCCTTTCCTCATAGGCAAGACGTTCCAGCCCTCTGATCATTTTCACGGCTCTCCTCTGGACCAGCTCGAACAGCTCCATATCTGTTGTTCCGGGGGCCTCAGAGCTGGATGCAGTACTCCAGGTGGGGTCTCATCAGAGCGGAGTAGAGGGGCAGAATCACCTCCCTCGACCTGCTGGCCATGCTTCTTTTTATGCAGCCCAGAATGTGAGTGGCATTCTGGGCTGTGAGTGCACATTGTCAGCTCATGTCCAGTTTTTCACCCACGCCCCAAGTCCTTCTCCAAAGGGCTGCTCTCAGTCCATTCATTCCCCATACTGTATTAATGTTTGGGATTGCCCCGACCCATGTGCAGGACCTTGCACTTGGACTTGTTGAACTTCATGAGGTTCGCATGCGCCCACTCCTCAAGCCTGCCAAGGTCCCTCTGGATGGCATCCCTTCCCTCCAGCGTGTCGACCACACCACACAGCATGGTGTCATCACAAACTTGCTGGGGTTGTACTCAATCCCACTGTCTATGTAACTGATGAAGATATTAAATAGTATTGGTCCCAGTACGGACCCTTGAGGGACACCACTCATGAGGGACTTCCACTCTGAATGGTGAACACTTGAAGTAAACTCTTAACAAGATCTTCCATAAGATTCCCACATTTTCTAGGTGGTCTGGGCTTGATGTGCTGTTACTGTAAACTGATGCAACAGCACATCATGTCGGGGTTTGTGAACACAGTCACCATAATTATTGAGTTAACCAGAGACAGCGATTTACTTTAAATACTCCCTACCTTTATGGGCATCCATAGCCATAGCGGGCCAGAAACTGACCCTGCTTTAAATTTATTTAGGATAGAAACAAAATGCTGATTTTAATGTTTTTAATTTTTTTTTTTTTTAATCCGTAAGTAGCATATCATTTTTTGTTGTCTGAGACATAAACCACTTTCCTGTTTCCATAGGGTCTGTTGTTCTGTTTATTTTTTCCTGGAAGTAAATAAGGCAAAATGTTATTTGGAAATGAAGTACCTTAAGATCAGGAAAATGAAAACATAGAGATAAGCATATCTGGTAAAGGACTCCACAGAAATCACTGAGAAACAACCGAAACAACTGAATTTGCTAGCACAGAGATCAAACAGAGTAAGAAACCTTGATAAGAAGAGAAAAAAATTAATATTAAACTAGCCCTTTATCTGGCCATATAGTGTAACATTATGGATTAAAATTGAGTGTTGAAAATGAAATTTACTCTACTATGTTCTTGCTGATTTTTTGGGGATCATGTGACAGTAATTAATCAGCTCTCCATGGTGCACACCTCCAACTTCCTCACCAAAATAAAATGGAAAGAATCAGATCCCATTGTGAGTAATGGTCTGGAGGAGGTTGTAAAGGGAAAAAGGTAAAAGAAGGCCAACTGTCTACACTGCAAATTAGAATCACCTCACAACTAGGCCAGGACACAACAGCACTTTAATAAAATTCTGTACAGTTGGTGTTTGCAGTATTGACAAATCCTAATTATAATGAAATACTATTTGTTCCGTGGTGTTGAATGTTTCTGTTGTAATGACTATAGTGATTTGAGCCAGCTGAGCTTATAATTCACTTTCTTGGCTAAGACTGAAAAGTCAAAAGTGAAAGCAACAGAAGAGAGGTGGAAAAGAGGGTAACTATAGGCGGGGTGAAAAGAAAGATGTTGAAAAGTCCTTTAAATCTTTTCTCTACTTCTAGCAGAGCCTGTCAGTTCAGCATCAGATTGTTATCCAAAGGCACTTTTAAAACTGCAATGCAAACTAAAAATGGCATGTTGCTGATCACATTACTATCTCTTGAAAACCATTAATATTCATTAATATTAATATAATTAACATTTACAGGTTTTTAGTTCTATAGTCACTGCAAACTTACTTGGATCACTGCAAAAATGTGTATGTTGTCTACTTCTTTGACTCTTGAACACTAAAATGAACTCTGGTTATTTGAACTGGGGAGATGATTTTAATAGTCACTTAGTCACCACTATAATGCTCCAGCAGCAATGCTGGAAAAACTAGTCAATAAGATCATTCATTGTCTTTTTAAAGCTGGCTACATGATAAAAAAAAAAAAAATATAATAGTGTTGTTGAGCACAAAAGAATAAAATCTTTCCTGAACCTTCGTAAAGGTGCTTTCCTACACACACAAGTATAATCTTATAATATGTTTGACTTTCAAGAGGAATTTTTTTCTCAATTTTGTGCACTTTCTCAAGAACCCTCTCTTAGATTTTTGCTGCTTTAGAAATTGTCATCTGAATCATAAAAGCTAGTAAAATTAAACAATTTTGTAAAATTACAGTGTCAGTTTCTACATGTTCAAAGCTTCAGCAACCTCCTGGAAAGAAAAAAGAAGAGTATTCCCTACATAATGGCAGTCAGGTTAATGGCAAAGGTATGGGATGAACTACCAGGAAATAGTAGGCTGTAGTCTCATCTTCCATTGACTTATTAAGGGCTTAGAAAAATTAATCATGCCACCATCTTATCTAGAGCAATTTGGTCCATTACCTCCAAATTACCTGCCTAAAATGAAATTTAATGTATTTTGGTCAATCAATGTTAAGTGCATCCGTCAAGTACCTTACAACCTGATTGGATCTTCGTGATGTCAGTAACTATTTGCAGTGCATAGCGCCAAGTTTTTTAATCAAATAGAGCCGAAATAAAGTGGAAATCTAATGCTTTAAAGCTGACTTAATTACTCTCCAACATTTACATTAGAAATATTTCTAGAATGTTTGAAATCTATTATTACTTTAAGACAATTTGAATATTTTTACATTATGTAATTCAGCATATGTCAGGAAAAGTCAGATTACAATCAAGGCATATTTAGCTGTTCCTAGATCAGCTATTACAATTTTCCATCAGTGAGTAGTGTGCAACATCAGCAGTGACAACAAACAACAGCCAAAACTTTATGATTGTATGAAAACATCTTTCTATGTTTCCTGGGCCTGTGAAATGCCTAAAGAAATATAGAAAACAATGCCACGTACAACTTTTTTTTTTTCTCATTTTGCCCTTTGTTATAAATAAAACTTAATGTGAACTGTTAAAGCATTACAATTTTTTTTTATCCAGAAAATTTCCCTGTTAAAGGTGAGTTGCATATCTTGGTGAGGAAGCCAATTATTTATGAAAATATTATCCTACTTCGTTCAAAAAGTCACCATTCAATATTTTTAATTTTTAAAATTTTGTTTCATATTCAAATATGCTGCATTTAAATTTGTTCAGATGAGAAAGCTGAAAAACTTGTGTTTTGGTGTTTGTGCTTTATTTTCCTTCCTTTCCTTTTTTAACTCTTCTCTTTCTATATTTCCCACTTTTAAAGGAGGAAGCTGGGGAAGAAATATGGAAAACAAGGGAAAACTCAAAGCTGGAAAAGAATTCTTTTGTGCTCACTGACATGTCTTAGTGACATTCATGTTTTAAGTGAAATAGGAAAATAAAGGAAGAAGCAAAAAAAACCCAACAGAAAAAACATCCAAAAGCAAACAGAAAGGGCAAGAGAAGGCAACCTTAATCACTGAACTGCAAGTTACCTGACCACTACTGATTGATTATTTCTTCTGAAGTTCCACCTCGGCAAACTCTTTCAAAACAATAAAAAAAGAAAAATGAAAGTAGGTGTTTACTATGTGGCAATGATAAAGGATCAAGGAAGAATTACTTGCTTCTAAAAGTGAACAAGTTTTATGACAATCAATGTGACAGTCATGCCCCCCCTCTTAGCTTCACTACAACATTTCTAATAAGACCTTTTTCCAGTTTCCTCCTGCCTCATTTTATGCCACAGTTCTAGAATGTAAAGGTACATTTTTAAGAAAAACAAAACCAGGGAAACAATATGTTGCCAAGCCACAGAAAAGGTTAAAGAAAAAAGATTAATTAAAAAAAAAAAAATTTTTCAGAGAAAAATTTCAACTGTGTTCTCTGAGTTTTGGATACAAATTGAAAGATATCAAAGGAGTTTGCATTATCCTTGTTCACGGCAGAGATCATCTGAGAAAAGAAAAATCATCATACAATAAAACAAATATTAAAAAGCATAACTAAACCTAATTAACAAAAATAATTTATTATAAATTTCAATAAAATAATTATATATAAAATGAATTACAAATTTCAATATAGGAGTCACTGAAGCAAAGAAAGAATCAAGAACAGAAGAATAAGAAATCTGAGGCAGGGGGAAATAAAAAACCAAGAAAATTACATAAGAATTAAAAAAAGAGAAAAGAAAGTCCCAACATTAAAGAAACAGGAACTTGTCCTGTAAAAGAATATGGCCAAGCCTGGAGTTTTGAAACATGGGAAAGCACAGAGATGGAAAAAAACCCCAACCAACCAAA
>WAAD01026216.1:64921-97160 GCA_013389945.1 Fregata magnificens
CACAGCTGTAGAGCTTTTCTTTATATTTTGCACATACAATACCACTAAAATTAAAAATATCTCCCTGTAATAGGATTTGGACCCAATGAGCATAGGTATAGTCTCTGGACAGTATCCCAGTATCCATGCCTTTCACTACCCTTAAGAGCATGGACAAGTTTTCTCATGCAGGTCATGAAAGCACTCTTTGGAATGTATATTTACTATCAGAAAGAAATCACACTCAGGAACATTGATTTATGACACCAGTCTCACAGTTCTTATAGCCAGGTATAAAGTCCCAACAGAGACAGCCATTTAAATTTTCCTTTGAAGACAGGTTATAATCTGCACACCTTCTAGTACTACTTTGTCTAAATTTAAAGAGATGCCATATACTTCTGTGGAATTTAATGGATTTACACCTGTGCGGCTGAATGTGTTGCCTAATAATTTTTACATATAGAAAAGTTTCAGACTATTGTGTTAACAACTTACTTTGTGTATTATTCCTCCTCCTCTCATATTGTCTCTGGAGGAGCAAGATACTCATTCATAATATCTTGTAGGTGCAAAGTCAAGGAAAGAACTATGGTGTCATGTAGTCAAGGAAAGAAGTATGTTGTCATGTAGTTCAGGGAGGTCCACACTTCACATAGCAGCAGTGGCTTGCATTCCCCAGAGATTTTCTCTATGCATATACAGGAGAAAGTTTGTTTCTATCTACCTTGTTCTTACCATATGATCACAATCTTAACCCTTGGCCCTGTGAAGGTATTAGAGCAAAAAAGAGCTGCAAGAGCAGTTACTCCTCAACTCCTCAGAGAAAATATGACAAAAGCAGCTGGCTTTTGTGTAGCAGTCAACATTCCGAACATTTTATTATAATCTGGACTCAAGTGTAAGATGAATCTTTTTATACTGTTTTTGCTCTTTAACCTGAACAAACACGGAAAAAACCATAAATGAGTAATACTGAGTGACAACTATTCACAAAGGAGGTAGAGAACAAGTTGATGTTATATTGTCTCTTTGGGTCATCACCCTGAAATTCTCTTGTGATCTGTAAAACAACATTTACATTGTGAACTTGCACATTACAACCCATGACATGATTTTATTTTTTAATGACGAATTGTTCTGAACTAAAAACAAGGCAAGTTTCAGAGTCACAGAAGACTTACTCAAGAGTATGAATTCTGAAGGCTCAAAACCAAGAAAGATTTTGAATCCAACATTATTATATTGAAAATTTTTTACTTATTTTTAGCTGATGTTATGACTTGATGTGTAGGGAAACCAGCATGATTTCTGGATGCATGGTGCTAGCACTGTTGTATTATGTCTTGCATGCTCTTACCTGTCTAACCAGGCAGATCTTTAGGTGAAGACAGGCCTGGCACAAAGCTAGGTCTCTGCCCTCTTTCTATTTTTTAGTGTATATGTCTTATGTATGTCTTCTTTCCTGCTTCTGTAGGGAAATTTGCATGATGGTTAAGCAGAATCCAATTCTAAATATCTACTTTATACTAGCACTTAGTATTGATAAGAACTGTTTCAGGGACCCTCACATTTCCCCATTAATTGGGAATAGTCTGTATATGATTTGTGCAGCTGTATTTTACACTGCTGTTTAAATAGCACACTGTGTGGGCAGAAGTGAGTGAAAAGTTACATAAAAAAGGCAAGAGTTGAATTCTGTCTGAAATTTGTTCTAGCCACCCTAAGTGGCCAGCTAGGCACAGTGGTGACTGACTCACAAGAGTTCCTTGTTCAAACAATTTCTGTTGTGTTGAAGCTGGGAATTGGCCACTATCTTCTCTCAGCAGCTTCACAAATTTGCACTAAGTCTTCACTTTGAGACACCTTAAAAGTTTTCAGAATAACTATTTTTCTTTCCTACCTTGTTTCTCTGCCCTGCCTCTTCTATGCTTATTTCATTCTCCTGGTTTCCAGATCTGGCAATCTTGCAACACCATGGATCCCATTTGAGATAAGTGAATGTATTTCAGCTGTAGCCTCAGCACAGAGCAAAATATATGGCTGCTGAGTTGTCACTGAATTGGCCTGAAAAAGTAAAGCTCTGATGAAGTAGTTAAAAATCTGCTGCAAGTGCTGTTGAGAGCCCACATACTACCTGTAGCTCAGTGAAGCACAATTCTGTTGCACTTATTGCAGTCATTTCTAACGTTTTCATTATTACTACATAATGGGTGAATAGGTAGGTGGAACGGGTAGGTGGAAACCAAGGCTCTTCCCTATTCCCAAACTGTCTCCTCATATCTTCTGAGAAGCCATCCAATATAACACAACTTGAGCAATATCCAGGAAAGGGCTCCTGTACTTGCTTCCAACCTTAACTACCACAAAATGGGAAAGAGAGTTCCCCCTGCCTTACACAGTACACAGCCTTAGTGTAACCTTAAAGATCAAATATTTGCACACTGTTTTGTGGTTTAGGTGGTTTGTGAGTGGTAAAAATTAAGATAAGAACACAAACTTGACTTTACCATAGAAATGTCCTCTGGATATAAATGAAGACTTTTGTAGGCTTCTTTTCCAACAGCATCAGGAGCAAAATCTATCTCCAATATGATGTCACAGCTATTGTGTAAATAAGATGGGAGATATTTTAATTCCTTTTTTTTTTTTTTTTAAAGGGGGAAGCAGCTGTCACTGAAAATTAAAATCAGAGTTATACTTGGATGTAACAGCTTGAATACCTCTGTCACTTTAGCATGCTTGAAAAGTTTATTCTTCAGCTTCAGCAATAAGTTAAAAATGTTCTTGAATGGTAACAGCAATGAGTCTGCAACACACATCCCTTGAATCTTTTGTTATATTGGCTCCAGTCTTTGAGAGCACCATGATGTTGGCGAGCTATTACTACAGAAACCGGTACAGAAATGCTTTTCAATTGTTGGTTTTTCTTTAGTTCCTTTTGCAAACCTTGTGGTGCTGCTGTAGCTGCTGTAATGTGAACTTCTGGTGGACTTAGTTTGCTTTAATTGCCAGAAAAGCCTGCAAGCTGTCGGTCAGTCTTTGCAAACCCACAGTATATAGGCTGAGTTTAGTGAGCTTTTCTCACTAAAGTTGTATCCTGATGTCAAGCCTTTCTGTACACTCAGGAAAAAACATTGCTAGTACCAACATGGCAGAGGGGTAGAAAGGTGCCAATGGCATTTTTCTGTGCTTCCCTAATCACACATCCTGATCCACAGTGGCTGATTGTCAGCTAACCCTCAACACCCACAGCATGCAATGTGGGTCCCTTTCTACAGACCTCTTTTTTTCTACAGACTTTTCTTTCTTGTAACAGAACTCAGGGTAGCGCATGCTAATGGACCCTATCTTGCTGTATTTGAACTTGCGTGATTTTTGTTACTATGTGTTGAAAAAAGACATACATTTACTTATTACTATCCAGCTTCAGAAATTTCCAAATCTTAGACAAAACACTCCTCCCCTTCCCTCCACACTCAAAGTGAATGTGCTTAAAACATTGTCGTTAAGTCTTTCTCACTCTTGTGGGAGTTCATGGAACAATCAAGTTGCACTTCTGTTGTCCTTTTAGACATATAGTTGTCTTTCACAAGAAGACAGAGGCCAAGGCCATGAAAAAGCTTCAGACTGATGAATGAAACCAGGAGAAGCATGCTGTCAGTCTTCCAGGCTGAGATCATATGCTTCTAGAATAAAAGTGATGTTATCAGAGAAATGTATCTTTGCCAGACAAATAAAAAATAAGTCTCTCAGTTTTCTCTGTACTTCATCTTATGGATGACAGTCTATCATAAGGTACAGAGGAAAGTATATATAATTAAATGGCTGGAGTCTGGACAGTGTTGATTTGCTGAACATTCTTTTGTGATGTTTCTTATCAAAGCAAATGGATTTTAGAGATGTCAACAATAAGATAAAATGACAAAAAATACTGTCTTAGAGTGGTATAACCACGTGTTAACTCAGTGCCCTTAACAAAAAGTACCATAGACCTTCAAAGCAAATGTCTTCGAACAAGGAGTACACTGTAAGAAAACAAGATTGTAGATTTATTCTTTCATAAACAGCACCATTCTGTAGATATTTCTGAATTTGTGGCTTACTATACACTGAAGTATATAGTATAAAAATATCATACGGTTGTCTTTTTTTCAAGATGGATGAAGTTTGAATCTGTTTTTGTTTTAGCTCCCATCCTGCACTAAATACAGCACTGGGAGGCAGAACCGAAGTTTTTAATTTGTAAAATCTAGGGAATCTAGGAGTGTTTTTCAGCTCCAGTATCCAAATAAGTATAGCCACCAAAGTTTGTAATGTTTGTCAGTGGTTAGCACAGATGCTGTAATTTAGTTTAGTATGCTGGACCATCTCAAGCACAATCTGCTGTTTATTAAGTTATTGAGAACCTTCTGACATGCTTGGAAGACGTGGAGGTAATACTTAACATGAATGGTCATTAATTTGGGGCTAGGAACGAACGTATTTGCCATAGCAATATTTATTATTTGCAATGTTACCAGAGCACTAGTATCATTAACAGTTCCAAGCATATATCTAAATTCATTACATATACTGTAAGCAATAATTTGATATGTAAGGTCAGAGTCTTCTCTTGTGTTTGGGGTAAAGCTTTCCAAGCTCACTACTCCTGTAGGTTAATCCTTACTATTTCAATGAAAAAATAGTACATTGTTGGTGAGTTCTAACTACCAACCACTAATGTCACCGCTTTAGTATGGATTGTGCTGCACTTGAGTTACAGTACAGGCCCATAAAGATTCTATAACCCAATGCAAGGCTGAGACTGTTTCACTAGGAAAGAGTTAAACCTTTGTGTATTCTAGAGAATATTTCCCCTTTCCTTATATAATTTTGAAGTTCACTACTTTAAAATGAAATGTTCTTTAGTTGAGTGTGATTAATTTTTCCAAGAAGGCTTGACCAATAAATAGACAAATTAATTTTAGCCTATTCATTCAGTGCTGTGAAGTGGCGGGGCTTTGAACAAATAAAATGCCACCTCCCCCCCTGCCCCATTATGGATAGGAAATCATATTGAATTCAAAGTCTTGAAACACAGGGTGAAAAGGAAGGTTGCTATAACAAAGACTAAAAAGGTAGAAAAGAACTTTTCACTCCGTTCAGAAGAAGACTTGCTGAGACCAAGGAGTTTACCTTTCCAACTGCCTTTTATTTCTCAAGTGGATATATACACCAGATCGAAGAGAGCAGTTTGTCGGTAATAACACAGGGTCTTTCTGCATGATAGAAGAAGGCATGATCCTTTGTCCTTAATATTTTTACCATTAACTGACTTCTCTCTTCAAGTTTAGTCCCTTGCTGTGGTTTTGTTCCCTTAATAATATCTGTTCTTATAGCCAAATGTTGAGGTGCTCCTTTCCTTACTTTAAAAAGCGGATCTTTTTACAAAATCAATTGGTTGACATTGCTGCTTGCCTTTCTCCACCAAACTAAAGTATCTGATAACTGCATTTTCACTTTTGCAATTAGTATAGAAAAGTCTTCTTCAGTTGAGCTGTTGCAGCTTCTCAGGGAGGTATTAGAATTTCTGGTAGTTCTTAGTCCATGTCATGATCAGGACTGATTTTTTTGAGACCTGCCTGAACTTATCAGAGAATCATAGAATCATTAAGGTTGGAAAAGAGCTCTAAGATCATCAAGTCCAACTGTCAGCCAACACCACCATGCCTCCTAAAACTTACATCTCCCTAACAGTTGTAAACTGGTTAAATATTTGGAATCATTATTTCATCCCATACAAAGCACAGCTCAGTTGCATTCGTCTTATTTGAAATTGAATTCTTGATCTGATTCCAGGAATACACAAGTTCCGTAACAAATATTACATGTTTTTATTGGTATGCTGTGGGCATTTATTTGATGGGACTTAAAACTGTCAGTTTTCTCAAGCTGAGCCTCAAATTGTTCTGTGAAAGATGTGACTGCTACTGGTAGAAGTTAACTTCTTTTAGATCTGTTACGAAGCTGCCTAGTTTAACCTGAACTCAGTTGTAGGGCTCAGGTGCCTTTTGAAGTTTCAAAAGGTAGCTTTGATCCTTCTTTGTCTGCATTTTTTGCAACACACTGCAAGGTGTTTCCAGTCTGTCCACACCAAGTGGAACAATAGAGATTATTTTATTTCGGGTAATGTTACAATTTCTCTCTCCTTCTGCCTCTCCCTTTCCTTCTCAACTTCTGTAATCAATGTAGTTGATGGAAGTTTGCGTAACAGAAACTAAGGCATTTTTCTTGTTTGTTCCATGCAGCACCTGGTGGTTTTTCTAATTCTTCTTCATCCTTTCAATTGCAGAAGGTAGACCAGCTATCTCAATGTAACTCAGCACCAGGAATGTGTTACCACCAGACAAGTGGGTTTGTGCCGTGTGCATCCAATTCTGTTAGCCCCTCCACAGAGGTTGTGCTGATTCACTGACAATCAAATTTAAGCGTACACCTTTTTTGTAGGAAATGTTTCCAAGGAAACCACATTATTTGCAATACTGAAGATACCAGTGACAGTGTGTTGACTTAAACAATGCAAACCCCAACATGAACCTTGCAGGATCATGGTAGAAGAAGGAATGTAGGCATTTGTATTGGGGTCTACATCAATTTTACCACCACTGAAGATTATCTCTGACAACAACAATTTCTAAGGATCGCTTGTAAAAGCTGACACATAAGTAGTTCCTACTTTCTACAAGGCCCTCTGCAGACTTCAGTGGCTTATAAGCGGCTTCTACAATTAAGTCCAAATCCATCAAAGTTGATCTGTACATGCTGGCATTTAATCTGATTAGCCTGTAACAAAGGAAATCAAAACTATGGTAACAGATGCATGGAATTGAAGCTGTGAAATGCCGAAATCAGGACTCAATAGCCTTGGTGACTATTAAGCAGGTATTCTTTATTGCAGCGCTGGACGCACAGGGGATCGCTCCTCCTAATGTGCATGCCGCACAGGGTTAATTGCATAGCTTATATACAAATTTCACATACATATTCATTTCTTTTCCAAGAAAAGATATGCATATTCATTACTTTCCAAGAACTCATTATCATATGCAAATGTCCTTTGTGCATGTCTGTTAGTGTCTCCGGGTGGTCGTCAGGGGTCTCTGGATGAAGGATATACTCTTCCTCACTGTGCCCGCTAATTAACCCTTGCTTTCGCGCAACCTCAGTTCTGGGATCACGTATAAAATGTCCTTGAGGGGTAGTCTGTTCTGGTTTAGTGTTTGCTCTGCAGTTCCTTATCTCTATGGTTCGGTGCATCTACTTTTCTAAGACCAAATGTCGTGGTCGTAAACTTGTTTAGGAGCCTTTTATCTTGAAGCCTTCCCGACTTCCCCAAAACAACAAGGATCTAGTTTAATTTTTGGTCACAACAACTTCTAACTTCTTCAAAATAAGTGAATATTTTCGCATTTACAGATATCAGAATAACATGGTAGTGTCATTGAAATGAAGAGGAAGATGATCCCAAGTTTACTGCTGGTATACTGGCAAATGTAAATTTTCAACACCAAAGAAGTGATTTAAATCTCTCTTGTTCATCACAAGCAGATAATCCCATCTTTCACACAGTTACGCTCTCAAAGAGGTCCTTATATGAAACTATCACCAGTAAGACAGCAGGAACTTTCCAATTTAATTTGCAAGAGTCTATTATGAGACTCTAAGTTCCATTAGGTTTTCAGATGGACAACTTACTAATATTGAAAAAAACACATTTGACTCTTAAGGAAATTTGATGTTTAAGCCAGCTACCTGGGCTTTTTGCTTTTTTGATGGTGGATCCTTCCCTTATTTTTTGTTTGTTTGTTTAGTTTTGTATTATTTTCTACACTCCTTTTTGCAACCTCGAAATCCTACTTGCAGCCCTCATAGGAGTTTCTGTGGCTGCCCAGATCTATTAAATTTCTTATAAAATCATTTTGGCATTGGAATTAGATTTTAGCCTTGTTCTTCCTGTGAGGTGATATAGGCTCTCTTGGGAGGGGGAGTATTGTGGTTTAACCTGGTAGGCAGCTAAACAGCACATAGCTGCTCGCCCACCACCCCCCTCCTCCCCCAGCAGTGGGATGGGGGAGAGAATCGGAAGGACAAAATAAGAAAACTCATGGGCTGAGATAAGAACAGTTTAATGATTTCAAAAAAATAAATAAATAATAATAATAATAAATAATAATAAAGTAATGAAAAGGAAAATAACGAGAGAGAGAAACAAAACCCAGGAAAAACAAGTGATGCAACCGCTCACCACCCACCAACTGATGCCCAGCCCGTCTCCGAGCAGCGATCGTTGCCCCCCGACCAACTCCCCACAGTTTATATACTGAGCNGCACATAGCTGCTCGCCCACCACCCCCCTCCTCCCCCAGCAGTGGGATGGGGGAGAGAATCGGAAGGACAAAATAAGAAAACTCATGGGCTGAGATAAGAACAGTTTAATGATTTCAAAAAAATAAATAAATAATAATAATAATAAATAATAATAAAGTAATGAAAAGGAAAATAACGAGAGAGAGAAACAAAACCCAGGAAAAACAAGTGATGCAACCGCTCACCACCCACCAACTGATGCCCAGCCCGTCTCCGAGCAGCGATCGTTGCCCCCCGACCAACTCCCCACAGTTTATATACTGAGCATGACATCATATGGTATGGAATATCCCTTTGGCCAGTTTGGGTCAGCTGTCTTGGCTGTGCCCCCTCCCAGCTTCTTGTGCACCTGGCAGAGCATGGGAACCTGAAAAAGTCCTTGACTAGTATAAGCACTGCTTAGCAACAACTAAAACATCATTACTTTCATACTAAATCCAAACCACAGCATTATACCAGCTACTAGAAAGAAAATTAACACTATCCCAACCAAAACCAGTGTAAAGGAAGTGTAAAGGAAAAGAGTGTAAAAGAAGAGAGGAGGGGAGTAAAAGCATTTCTTGCCAACCAAGCAGTCAAAATCTCTTGATAAATCCTTTTTTTCTTCTTTTTCTTTTCTTCCCCAAACAAGATGAAAACAGAGACAATTCATTACACTTAAGAACAAAAGCAATAACCTGCCTTTGCTCTGTTCTTTTCTGTTTCTCCATCAACTTCTATGAGATCAAGTCTCCTAGGATCATTGCCACCAAAGAATAAGACCTCTTATCCTCTCCTCTCCTTCTACCTAGAAGTTTGTTTAAATCAGACAGCTGAGAATTATGGCCCTGGTCTGAGACCCAGCATACATGCCTAGTGTTCTTGTAAACTCAAACAAACCATTCCTTTAGATTCTTTGAAAGGGCCCATATACCCCTTTATTTTATGACCAATACATCTAGATATTTTGTGATTTCTATCAAATCACATCATCAGTTTTTACTTTCACTATGTTGACTGATGCTCATGTACTTACTAATAATTTATATTAACTAAATGCTGGTAATTGTATCCACATAACAGTGATTTCAGAGACTATGAAAAACCCTGCTGAGGCCTTACTGGCCTTCAGTCTAAAGAAGATGAATTGGTCTCCAAAATCCTGTGTCCTCTACTCCCCTTCTTTATCTCTATTTACAAAGTTAATATTTAGCTTCCCAGAAGTCATGAGCTCATGCATGGCCAGCCTTAGCAACTATTTCCCATGTTGTATCCCTTCTTATTTCCACATAACTTTTGGGCTGTCTTCAGACTACAGTCATACTTTCCAAACTTTTGTCTTTTTTTAATCCCTTATGTGGGCTTTACTCACCCTGCAATGGATTCTAATTTTCTTCTGGGTCTTTTGTCTCACTTAGCAGAGCTTTTCAGCTGTGCATTATGGTTATCCTTGGCAGCTTATATCTCATTTACAAGTACTGCTTCCATCAATAACTAAAGGAACTTTACCCCTCAGACCAAGATTAAAGCAAGTAATTACCTTTGTTTGTATGTTAAATGATAACAAGTAGAAAAATTGATCAAAACCATATGATTGTAATTATTCTAACACCAAAACTCATAAACCAGGGGACTTTCACTGTGCTTGTGTTTTATGTTCATAGCTGTAGGGCACAGGCTGTTCTCTCCTTGAAGTGACACCGGTGAATTCTTTTAAACTGTGCTCATTTCAAGTTTCCCATCCATAGGCTTCTGAATGCTTTCGAAGAGAATGACTTCTAAAGGTAATAGAGGTTCCGCAGGCTGAACAATAGCTCAAATCTGTTTTGACATGAGTGAAGGGATTATGGTCTCAGCAAGCTTTTCCTTCTCATTCACCAGCTTGACCCTCCCAGCTGCAAGCTTCTATCTAACCTCTGATGACAAGGCTCACTGGTCTGAGACAGGCATCGCCTGCTCTGGATTAACATCTGCACAATGATACTCATAATCATAATGTGGAGGAAGGCATAAAACTCACATTTGTTTTCAGCACCCTCTTTTTTTCATTTTACAGGCATTAGTTCCTACTATCAATCCTCAAAGGAAGGAAGGTACATTTACCCCCTGAAACGGTCCATACATTGCATTATCTAATTTACTACCCAAACTGCCTCTAAAAGGTTGGCCTTATCTTTATATAATAAGCTTGACAGAAAAGGTCACAGGCTACAGCTGGAATAGGTAAAGGATTTTAACACTTACTAGGAAGTCCTGAAAAGAAGATAGCAGGCAAGAAGAGGTCTTCTCTGGAAATGACTACAATACCTCAAAATTTCTTGGTGCTATCTTATATTGTCAGCTATGTCTGTACCTTATTAATGTCCCATTCTTACCAAGTTTCCACTAACATAAAATGACAAGACATTACATGCATCTAGCCTATTCCCTCTACACAAAGGCACATGTACTAGCATATTTCATCTTAATATACTCAAGCCTTCTGAGCAGTTGCAAAATCTTCACTGACTAGCAGACATGGTTACTGCAAATCACAATTTCTTCTTTTGCCCAGCTCTTCACAATATCAGTCATGCTAGTTAGTACAGGAAATACTGTACAAAATAATGACAATTAAGGAAGCAAGCCTCAAACTCAATAACCAGCAATGTTGCTCAAGAGTCTTAGGGGCATCTAATGAGATGCAGCCCAGATAGGAGCCTTCCAGACTCTCTGGTTCTGCCAGGAGGAATAACCATAGAACTCACTTTAAAGTTGTGCTGAGTATTTGTTTTGCTGAGGGATGAAAGAATGGCTAACCAGAGTTTGCTCACCTCTGCTCCTGTATTGAAGATCCTCATTTTTGCTGTAAGGCCACCTCTGTGACATTCACAGTAAATTGATTAGCTGTGTCATTTCTTACAGTGTGTCCTCTGTGTCATGTCTCTGAGAAAACTTGTCTCAGTCAGCACTGTCTCTTATCGTCTGTGCAACGTGCAGCAACACATGCCTCATGGGAGAGCAGTAACGAGCAGCTAGTCCTTTGGAATAGAAGCCTGGCTGCTGAAAAATGAGCTCTTGAGTAAGAGACATTTTCCTTCACTGAGCCTTTCTGGGCATCCATTACCCTCCTAGTGTCTAAGTTCATATGCAGGTATTAGAGCTGCCTGGAAATTTTCAAATGGAAAACGTGGTTGCACTTCCAGTTTTCATTTCAAAAAGGGATAAAATGCAAAACTTTGGCTTCTCCTGTGAAGTGGAAAATCCACTGCTCATCAGCTCTGATTGCTAGACTGCCTCTCCAAATATCCCTAGAGGAGGTGTGAGTAGGTGATGTATGTCTTATGCTTTTTCTCATTTTTCTACACAAAGGGAATAGAAAGTCTTTCCCCTCAGGAATTTTTGATCACTGGACTTGCATGGAACTGTCAGTCTTTGCAAGAAAACTGTATTTTCTGTTTACTGAACTCAGTTCCTGATAATATATAAACAAAGTATTCTGAGGAAATAAGCAGTCTCACTGCTGTATTATTCATACTGTAGAAGGAATTATATTATATTGTACTTATTTCCAAACAAAAATTCAGTTTACAATTTTAACTTTCAGTGTAATTTCCCACTGGATGCCAATGGTTTGCCATACATGTAAGTCAGAATTTAGTCTCCATTGACAATCAAGTAAAGAGAATGTTTGAGAAAACATGTGTCTTGAGCGCAGTGTGGTTGCAGGAAAGGGAAGTAGCAAAAAGAAGGCATACAGTCTACATTTATACTGGTAAGTTAAACATATTTAGGAACATCCTCTGTCACTGACGTCACTGGCATGGAACAGCTTCTTCTATGTGATTTTAACCTCCTGTTTCTCAAAACAAGTCAGCCTTGATCAGGCTGAAAATTAGCTGCTACAGATCGTGACACCATATATACCACAGGCCTTTGTGACTGCTCAGAAGTATAGTTGTCTAGTACAACATGCCTGCTATGTTCTACCATTATCTTCTGTTACCACACCTTCCTTTTTTTAAGAAACAGCCTGTCCCCACCCTCCCTAGGCCTGCAGGGCCTGATGAGCTTTCAGTACTCCAGCACACAGCCCACAACTGCTGCCAGTGTGCCTTGGGACACTCCAGCTCCTGAAAGTCCTATTGGTCCCTTTTTGCTGCTCATGTTCAGGCTGGATGACTTTTTGTACCTCCTTTAACCTTTGTAGGAACCAAACCCTTTCTTGGTGTATGGCTCAGACATCTGCTGCTCTCTGGTGTCTTGTCACATTGGATGGATATGTGAAGTTGTTGTGCCTACTGTGACACTGTTGGAGGGCAGTGGGAGAATGAGGACATTGAAGTGGCATAGTACCATCTATAGCAGTAAAGAGGAATGCTCCCCAGAATGAGGACAACAAACTGGGTGTGCGGTCAATACACTCAACGGCAGGGCTGCCACTCAGGTGGACGTACATAGGATAAAAGAATGAGCTGACAACAACCTTTTGAAATTGAAGACGGCCAAATGCAGAGTCCTACACTAGGAACAGACATACTCCCTGCATTGGTACAGTGTAGTGATGGACTGACTGGGGTTCAGATCCACTGAAAAGGCCCTAGTTGTCCTGGTGGACAGCAGGCAAAACGTGAGTCAGCAATGTGCTCTGGCAGCAAAGGCGGCCAACAGCATCCTGCCTTGTATTACTGGGAAGTGATCACTCCCCTTTACTTAACTCTTACAAGACCATGTGCTAAGCACTGCACCTAGTTTTGAGCCCTCCAGTACAAGAAAAACATCCATAAACTTGTGTGTGTCCATTGGAGGACCCTCAAGATGGTCAGGGGCTGGAGCATGTGCCCTGTGAGGAAAAGCTGAGGGAACTGGGCTTGTACAGCCTGGAGAAGAGATGGCTTTGAGGGGACCTGCCAGTAGCCTTCCAACTCCTACGAAGAAGTTGCTGAGAAGACAGAGCCAAGCTCTTTAATGAGGTGTGTAACTGGAGGACAAGAGACAGTGGTCTTAAATGATGACAGGGCAGGTTCTAAGTAGATATAAGGAAAAAATTCATCAGTATAATTAAGAACTGGAGCCGGTTGCCCCAAGAGATTGTATAATCTCCAGCTCTGGAGGTTTCCAAGATACAGCTGGACAAAACCCTAGGCAATCTGATTTAAGTTGTATGTTGAACCTGTTTTGAGCATGAGGTTGAACTACATGGCTTCACAAGATCTCTTTTGTGGGGTGTTTTCACAGTCTACCCTTGGCAAATGGCCTGAATAACAGCATCTGTTAGAGTAAGAACATGAAGCTATTTAATGTGTGTGCCAGGTTGAATATGCAAAACTAGAGAGCATTTGCCCACAGCTCATTGTGCTAAATAGAAAGACAACTATCAGCCCCCAACTGATCATGTAAAAGGAGAAGACAGACATCAACTGGAAAAAGAATAACCAAGGAATTACAGAGGGACTTTTGAAATGAAGCAGGAGTCAGTCTGAGAGGAAGTATAGAAGAAGCATGACAAGTTGTAACATGTGGGCAGAGACCTTGGAGTAGACACAGCAGCAGTAAAAACCTGGTTTGACACTGCTAGAAGTCATCACATTGGCATCACACCTCTGCCTTGGCCAGACAGAGCAGTCTGGTCAGATGCTATAAGCTGTCTGCTCTCTGGCCAGGGGGCAACAGTACAGGCTATTGCAAGCAGGGACCCACACATCCTGGGGTGCACGTGAGCTCATGGGTGCAGCCTCACCAGCTGCAGGGAGCAGCATGGGGCCCCACAAGGTGAAAGCACCCACAAATCCCACAGGACGTGGGTGCCAGTAGGGGAGCCTGCACCCCCAGACAGGGCAGGGGGGTACTTGTAACCCACATGTGCTGTTAGGGGGGGGTTATATGTGTAACACTGTGTGTATGTTTGTGATTAGAACTCCTTGGGATTAGTTATAGAGACATATTTAGAAATTTGTATGGATTTATTAACATTTTGTAAATGTGTTCTGCTTTATCTGCTATATTAACAATATTCATCTTGCATGTATAGTTCATTGATTGCTGGTTAATTACATGCCATTAGCAAACTAATAAACCATTTCAAACCTGTTCTTGGTTTAAACCATGCAAAATTAATAGTTTTTCTCTGCGACACCTTCCAACATGAATGATTCTGTGATTTTATCCTGTCATAGCATTTTAATTGTCAAAGTGTGCTTGGGAATTCTTTGGGAAGGCAGTAACTAGCACAGGCCAAATTCATGGCCACAGACATTTCTGCGTGTACTTGAATTCACCAGTACAGAGGCAGCTAGTCTCTTGCTCCATGCACCCAGCATCATGCCCTAATACTAACACCCAACTTTCAAGGGGACCAGATTTTCCAGAGCTAAGTCCTGTATACATTTAAGAGTGCAGTAGTCAGTGCATTGATTTTTTGGAACAAAACTCATCTGCAAGCATCAGATATGGGGAACAATCTGACCTCTTAAACCTTTCTGAATATTTAACCCAGTTTGCTTAGACACTGGAATTTTGTAATCTTCTAGCTGTTTTGGGATAACTGAAGAGGCGGGAGGAAACAAAGGTGGAATTGCAGCCTCACAGCATTCTGACCTGTCTTAAAAATTCTTAGAAACAAGCCTACCATTATTCCTTAAAGAACCTTGCTGTTGTGTTTCTCCTTCCTGTTTTTCAAGACACAATCTCGCCCTTAGTATACAGTCAAATTGAGATTATGTTCTCACCCCCTCATAAGCATGTGCATATCTTTTGGTTGTAAGAGCAGATGTTGTGGTGAGTAGCTGAAGATGCCCAATCTTGCATAAGGGCTGCTGTGCTTATTTGTCTTTACATGGGAAAAAGAGAAGTGTTGTGTTAAATTCTGAATTCACAAAGCTCAAACTCCAGACCACGTTGTTGTTCAAACATCATTACACTTCTCATCTTTCTATAGACTGCAAGGGGCTATATTTTAGACCTGTCAACAGGACTAAGAATCATAGCCAACACAGGAAAAGGTTTAAATTCCTGGCAGTATTGGATGTTGTTGGAGCCAAATGATTAATGGAGAAATGAGAAGATTAAGTAATGGACTCTTTGGAAAAAAGAGATGAAAGTTTGGGTCAGGGCAATGGTACAAAAGTAAAATGAAAGAAGCATTTAGGAAAGAAATTGCCCTGTGCATTATAGGGGGAACTCATCTTTACACAGACAGGGTTTCCACAAGCCCTTATAGCTAGTTTTTCTAGTTTTCTTTCTTGTGAATTCTTCCTCTTTCTTCTCTTTGACCTTCTGTTCTCTTGCAGCACCGTATAAGTAAATGCTCAGAGTTAAAGCTAATCCCCACGGAAGAGATGTAAAAGTGTCTAAGTGAACATGCCAATGAAAAAGAAAAGATTGGCTGAGGTAGAAATGTGAGTATTATTTTAGTATCACTGGTACACTTTATCAGCCAACAGAACAGTAAAGAAGATAATCTGACTAGATCTAGTACTTAAGAAAGTGTATGCATTAAAAGCAAAAATCAATCTTGCATTAGGGACTATGGGAATCAAGAGGAAATATGGAAAGCCAAACTACAGGTCTGTACAGCATTAACTCCACAACTTTAACCCACTGTGACTGCTGGACAGTCTCTGGACAGTATCACTGGAAGGTAAAGAACGTGAAGAGGACTGAAAAGCCAAAGTAGAAGGTAATAAGGAGAAAACTGTAGACAATTGTTTAATACTTGCTTCAGGATCCTAAGCAATGCTTTGGAAGGTCAGTGCAATCAGGCTGAAAGAAGAGAGATGCAAGATAAGCAGAAGAATCTGTTGCTGTATCATAGTTCATGAGCATAAAAGTCCAAATACTTGTTACTTTGCCGTTTTGCATCTGAAAAAGAGGATGGAGCTCCAGAGCCAACAATGTGAAAAATTCAAGAACTGCTTCCATCTGAAAATTGGTTTCAGCTAACCTTTATTTTTACTGCCAAAAAATGGTTTGCTTTTCAGAGTCCATCCCTGAAATTTTCTTCTCTTTCTTCTATTTGTACTAAAATATCTTTATGATTCTGAATATAGATGCCTCTAGTTCTGGCAGGTATTTCTCTAATAAGTTTCACTGGGCATGGCTTGCTGTGTCCTTTGTGGGACGTAGTTATCTAGTTACATTTCTAAAATTTATTTTTTAAAATGACAGGTTGCTCACTTATATTGACAGATCAGCAAAATGCCTTCCCTCTTGTTCTTATCAACTTGCCCATCAAAACTGAATGACTGTTCCTGGAATTAAAACCTTCAGGGAAATGGTTCTTGTGGTGAATGGACCATAAAATCTCATTCTGCTGCTGGGACTAAAAAACACCTGAATTTTTCTTTCAATGCAATTAAAAAAAAAAATTGCACTAGAAGAAATTTGCTCATTAAAACACAGTTTCCATTTTAAGAATATCATTTTGCAAAGATGACTTCTGAGAGAGAAAAATCTAGACTATTTTCTTATAGATTCAATTTATTAACACTGAATGTTATTAGCAGCTATTTCACTATATTAGGCAAATCCATAGTGCTCTTGCAGAATGCTAGGATATCACCAAACCTGATTCCTCTCCAAGAAAAAAAAATCTGCAGAAGTGTTTTGTTGAACCCCTCCCACAATTGTAAAGTGGAGTCTCCAGACAGTAACTTAAAAGTTAATATATTGAGTTTGTTTTCAGTTTTACATTCTTGAAAGAGTATTTTTTATTAACTGGGAATGACCAATTTCAATTTTATTGTTTAAATATATCACAACAGGTGAGACAGCAATATTGTTTGTGGCTGTGCTAAGATGTTAGTCAGCCAAATGTCTTTTATTTTTACAGGAATCTATTTATATATAAAGGATTTTCTAATCATGAGAAAAAAATTCTGGATATGGCTCTGCAAGACTGATTGATTTATATACCACTAAAGGTAGAGGAAAGGCTCTTGCTGCTTTATATGTGTAGGAACATCACTCATATCAATCACCACATTGTCACCTTTAAAGATCAATTTGTTATCCTTTCACTTTTATTGTTAAAATTACTGGCATCAGGGAAAAAATCATTTTGTAGAGGCTACTATCTAGAATAAGTAAGTACTCTAAAGCTCACCTTTAGACTCACATTTCTTTAGGTTTTCTGCATGGATAATTCCATATTCCTGTTATAGATTATATCACAGCTTTTGGCATTGACAGCTCCAAAGTATAGATTTAAAGAGAAGTTGGATGAGACTTTTAGGCAACTTATATACTTCTCTTTTCATTCCTCACTCACTTTTTGCTACCATAAGAATAGAGGAATTACCCTAAGTAATGGCAGGCTCTTTGAACAAATGCATGCGACAAGCATAAACACCACAGCACATGCCATATTCTTTTATAATATTATGCATAAACTACTTCACTTTTGACTACAGGCAGTGATATACTGACAATACAAGGCCAAATTAATCCTGTCTGCTCTTCATAAAAGGCAGGTAGTTAGAATATGCATACGAAACTGAGGCAACTGTTGAACCTAACTTCCAGTGTTAGATCCTTACAGTCTTTGAAGAAGTGTGCATCCAGATCCAGATCTAAGTTTTATGAGTTTGCCCGTGTCACTGGCATAGGTCTCCAGATTGCAGTATTGAAGGAAAAAATTCCACATTGGCTGGCTTGGTTTTTTTCTAAGTGGAAAAATAAACTTTAAAATATCATGATTGTACCTGGAGAGCTTAATCTGCATATTACTATACTGTTTGCCAATAATATCATCTATCTTCTGTCTTTTTATCTCTGACTAATCTTTCCCTAATAAGGACTTTTTATAAAAAAAGATGGGCATATTTTTTGTTTTCCTTTGCTACATTTCAAAGAACAAAAAATAAAACAATTTGGACTGATTGTCAATATTTTCAGGTAAGGCATAGATTATTTCATGAAGTTTACTCTATCTGGTCTGCTGTCCATAAAGATTTTATATGCATCTATATTTTTCTATCTGTCTGCCCCCAATAACAGTGAACAGTCTATGAGGATGACTCAAATAATAAAAAATGAGTGATGTGGCTCAAAAGCCCAAACATCACTACACAAAATGATCTGTAAGCACCTATGTGGCTCTCCACAGTTGCAGAATTTCAGTCAGAATTCCAGTTGCAGAGAGCCTTCTAGGGATATGAAAGTAAAATAACTAATTTTTCTTTATATCTGCTTCTTTCTTTCCTTGGCAAGCACTCTCATTGACAGAAAACAGCTCCTTCCTAAGGCAAATTAAGTAAGAGCAGCTGACAATGCATGATTCATGTGACCTGGGGTCTTGCAGTGGTTCTGAGAGGCTCTGTCTACATGAACAGAGTGATGCTTTTGTGTAGAGGGTGTATTGGCACATGGTCCTTATCACACATTAAGCCCATCATTGTTGGCACACAATATTCTCATAGAAATAAATCCAGTAACCTTCCCCTTTCTATCTCTACAGTAGCCTGACAGCAGCCTACTGTCAAATATTACTGACGGTCTCTAAAAAGAGAAGGCATCAAAAATACTGAAAGTATGTGAAAAGTAACAAAGTTATTGAAGAAATGAAAAACTTTGAAGTCTACATATATAAAAGGAAGGTAAGACTACATGTTTTATGCAAAGGATCAATGATTACCAATTATTAAGAAAATAAACGGCTCATTGCTGGGATTTATAAAAGAGAGACTGTTGTAAACAACAGTTCTTCTATGGCATATCAGACATAAATAAGGATATTTTATGAAGAAATAAGGAAAGAATTTTTTCAGTGAATTTTACTCTCAGTGCCATTATAGCATATAGAATGTTTTCTTCATCATGAACTGTAGAATGTAAGCTATTTTATATACGTTCTAAAGAGACAGTTATGTTTCCACATCTGTAGCTGACTTGGAAAGCTAGAAACTGTTGGAATATCTTCAGGAATATTTTCCTGAAGACACATTTTAGAGTGTTTTCTTAAAACTTTTTTTTTTTAGATTCTAGCATGAATCCTATCATACACACAGTATGTAAAGATAAAAGTCAACACACAAATGTAGAAGAGCTTACCTTACCTCTAAGTTCCTTATCTGAAGTTCAGTGGATTTTGAGTGAGGTATCTGTGCCTTTGAAAATCTTTTGCTGTTAAATTCACTTTACTCACAGCAGAGTAGGAGGGAATCTCTCTATAAAGAGATTAAAATGGCCTAACATTAAATCATAAATGTAAGTTGATAAATTATAATGTTAGTGTTGAAGCAGTGGTGGTCTAACAATACAAGGAAGGCAAAATCTATGGGGAAGGTATCTCCTCATCGACTATAGCATTTCTTCTCAGGCATGGGATTTGTCTGTTTATTCACAAGTCATCATCATGCATACACACAGGAACAATCCAAATACCAGTCGCTTAAAAGATAGTTGTCAAACACACAAATAATGTATTAATGCTGGGAAACAGCAGGCTAGTCACAGACATTGCAGAAGCCGAGGGAGAAGCCCCATGAATTATTTGCTGAGCTCTATTTCTGGGCAGCAGTGAATCAACTTGACTACCACAGGGTGGCATTGTCAAAGAGGAGTTACATTAACATCTAGTTTATGACTTAAGCCAAACTGTTAAGTCAAAATTCCTCCTTCTCCTGAGGAAAGAAGGATGGTAAATTTCTGATAGTTTACAGCTGCAGTAAATCAGGATAATCCTTGCATTTATTCAGTGGTACTGACCGGTAAGATGGAAAGTCAGGCCATAACTATGCCCAATGCCAGCACCTTGCCAGAGATCCCATCTAAAGTGTGAGTAGCAGGCAGAAAGACAGATTTATTCATGTGTACTTGAACAACAAAAATGTAATAGGGCTTTCTTAGTTACCTGTCTGGTTGCCAAATCAAATTCAAGTCTACTTACCATCTACCCTTTTTGGCACTTTGTCACTGGCAAAATGAATAACAGTCCCCACAATGAGCTTGCAGTAAGATGTGCTTTATTGTAAAAATCACTAAATAAATGTTTCCATCCTATAGCTGCCTGAGTTTTTAAGCAGTTTGTGAAAAGTGGGTTGCAAATACAGCTTCATTTTCTTGTATTCAAAAGATAATTTTATGCCTTCTTATTTTATACATGAATCTTTGCAGTTGGTCTACTCTTCTGCATTCTAACCAGATGGATCCCAAAGGGATATACATGGAGAAAATGTTTCTTGAAACTGAAAAAGAAAGAGCATATTTTTTTCTGGTCAGCAAAATTATGGTTTGATAAGAACATGAAAAAAGCAAGAGTCCTTTTAAGAAAACATGTACTATTATTTGCTGACATTTTGTCAGGTACGTAGTAAATGTTATCTTGAGAAAACCAGATGAAATCTACAAACATTTCAAGTGAGAGCTCTGTAAGTATAAAAACCAACAATAGACTAACAAAAACCTAATTATCATGATGGCAAACATACTGTATAGAAGTAAGAGGATAGCTGTCAATATCTGTAAAGCAGAAAGGTCACTTTACAATTACAATAGCTTCACTTATCTTCCTTTTGTCTGAAGCTGTCAGCAGAAGATAAATGCCTACATCCACCCTAATCACAACATGAGTTTTATCATGTGATGACATGCTTGCCAAAAACAATCATTTAAGCCTTGTCTAGGTAGAGACACTGAAGAAAAATGACCTGGTTTAACTTTTATATGACTTACGCAACGACAAATCCTTGCATAGAAACAGTAATTTGGGACTGAAATGTCTATAATTTTGTTTAATTTATTCTTATTTCTAGTCTAAAGGAAACTGAATCATGCCACTGAATGAAGCTATGCAAACATACACATTTACCTAGTTTGCTTTGAAGCTACACCTTGAGTCAACTTGGATTCAGTGTGCCTCTAACAAACAAGCTCTTAGTTACTTTAATTAGAGTAAATACCACAAAATACAAGAACTGTTTACATACAGCGGGCCTAATTCTACTCCCATGCCACAGAGTGGCAGAGCTTCAGTCAAGTGTAATAGGAATATTAGTTCCAAATACTAGTTATATTTCCAAAGTCAAAGCAACAGATCTCTCTCGTGTCATGGAAGCAAAAGACACTAGTTGAAACCAGAAAGGGATGTATCACAAGCTTTTGTAAAAGATGCTCTCAGCCTTCAAATTTTTGCAATACTGCAGGCCAAGATAGATCATTAGGAATGGCATCTAGAAGTTCCCATGCACCTGGACTAGTTACAAATGAATTGACTTTTTTTTCTTCATGGCCTACTAGGAGTCCAGAATGAATGCCACCATGCTATTTAATGTGCTGTGCTGTCTCCAAAATTATGAGAACCTAGATGGCTTGTGTGAAGCCCCAGGCTGATACGCCTAAGTGGCTTCTATTGGTGGACCTGGCAGGTACCTTTGCCTGATGATGCACTGAACATTATTCAAAAACTCTTGGGAGTCTTCAGAATGAAAGGCCCTTCTTCTGTACCTTATACTTGATTACGACACAGCTACGTAACTAGCCTACTCCACCTCCTACAATAGAATAGGAGATATAATAGATTGACATGGGAGGATGTGGTGGGTTGAACTTGGCTGGCTGCCAGGTGCCCGCCAAGCTGTTCTCTCACTCCCCCTCCTCAGCGGGACAGGTGGAGAAAATAAAATGAAAAACTCGTGGGCCAGGATAAAGTTGGTTTAATAAAGAAAAGCAAAGGCCACGTACAGAAGAAAAGAAAAGCAAAAAGATTTATTCTCTACTTCCCATCAGCAAGCGATGTCCAGCCACTTCCTGGGAAGTAGGGCCTCCGTATGTATAGTGGTTGTTCTAGAAGACAAATGCCTTAATAATGAATGTCCCCCCTCTTCCTCCTTTCTCTTAGCTTTTATTGCTAAGCATGACATCATATGGTACAGAATACCCCTTTGGTCTGTTTGGGTCAGCTGTCCTGGCTATGTCCTCTCCCAGCCTCTTGCCCACTGCCAGCCTACTGGCCTTATGGTGGTGTGTGGTGCTGGGGAGGAAGCCTTGATGCTGTTGGAGCACTACTCAGCAGTAGCCAAAACATTGGTGTGTTACCAACACCGTTCTAGCTACAAATACAAAGCACAACACTGTGAGGGCTGCTATAGGAAGCTATGTCTGTCCCAGCTAGACCCAATACAGAGGAACAGTTTTCTTTGCTAAATTCTTTCTCTGCCTAAAGGCTATGAAATCCTTGGCTCAGCCAAACCAGAACAATGATCGGTGGGAACACAGATAAAGCTGTTAATAAGTTGTTTCTCCCCTTTGCAGACCAAGAGCAGCATGACAGTATGAAAGGAAATAAGATTCAAATCAGGGTGAATCTTAGGAAGCTACGAAGTTAGGAGATGCTAAGAGAGAAGTCTGAATTCTATTAAATACTTCTATAATAAAGAAGGCACCCCTAGGTTGTGCATAAGAATATGAAACAGAGGATGGTTTTCCCTACTAGGCAAGGGAGCAACTTCTAAACAAGTTTCATGCAGTTTTGAAGACTCCAGAAGAAAAGCAAGACTCTCACCAAATCCAAATAGACCCAACTATTATGAGGACATCGCAATGTGGTTGGCACTGAAGGAAATTCCAAAGAAAACATAAAAGTTTGCAGGAAACAACAGTTTTCTCTGTAGCAACATTTCAATTTAAAAACATTCCCCCCTGTTTCTCTAAAATTGTTGAAATTACCCAGTACCAGCTGTCCAAGACTGTACATAATATTGTATTAACGTTTCTTTTTAAAGGATGTTATCTTGATCCATCTTACACACCGTAAAAAATTTTTGCGAAAAATATATCCATGCCACATAAAATTAAAAAAATGCTTTTTGAATAGTAAGCTCCATAGCTCCCATTCTACTGAATATCTGGATATCTGGGCCTGTTTGCATCTTGAGGTAAGAACAACAGCTGGCAGCCTTTGGCATCCTGGGAATATTTTCTTCACGTATGTTCCCTCCATCTGAGGTAACTTGTGCTATCAAATCAACTTTTACAAGATAAAGAATGTGTTAGATTAACAGAGAGGAACCACTACTTGCTACCACTACAGAGCATAACAAGTGTCATTTAATGACAAGAAACCACGAGCCTTTTAATTTCCATTTCTGTCGCTTCTGGATAATCTGATTTTCCTTCAGGATAGGTGTGATCTGTAGATTCCACTATTCAATAAAAGAATATTCACAGCTAGACGCCACTATATTTTCCTGCTTTTTGTACAGTACATTTTTTAGTAGTACCACGTTAGTGGAATTTTTAGCATTGAGAGCAAAAATAAAATCCTCCTTTATATGTGAATCTCTAGAACATTGTTGACTACTTACATTATTTCAGCCATCTTCCTCTATATTATTTCCTCTATCTTTCTTTGGATTCTGAGGTATGGAGAAGACTTCTGCCAGAAGAAAAGCAATGTCTTCTTAAAAATAATTGATGAAAATTTCATTTAAAAAGCAAAGGATTGCCTAGTGGATTTCCATGTGATCACCATAGCTATACTGTCAGCATTCTTCAGATTTTTCTGTTGTTCTTTCCTGATAGAGGAATTCTTTCTTAGCTTTCAAATAATTGTGAGAATTGAGTGCTAATATTAGAAATACAAAAGAGCAAATAAATAAAGATTATCCTTCCTTCAAGTGAAGATTCATCTGATTAGATCTACGTTTCCAAGGCCTCTTTTAACTGCTGATACCATAAGGAAACTCTTAGTATACTACATCTCTCACTTACCATTCTGAGAACTCTACTATTGAGATTTACTTTTTTTTTTTCCCCCTAGGCTGTAATTTACATACCTGTAATAAGCATACTGTGGAAGAATTCAAATCATGTTTTACCCATTTGACAAGGTGTTTAAATTACAGACTTTATGTTCGTTTACAAAATAAGCTTTTTTGCTCTTTTGGGGCTCAGAAAACAATAATTGCTTCATTTAGGTTTTCATTTTAAATCCAGGTGGAGGATTGATTTTTTAATGAGAATGGTTAGAGAAATATCCAAATCTCCCACGAGAGTTATAGCTTTCTATTCAGAAAGTCCTATGCAGTATTCAAACTGCTGTTTCACATCTACCTTCTTAGTGGTCATGAAAAGCACTGAAAAGTTGTTAAAATATGTTGTATGGGAAAGAAGTTACACATCCTCCATTTGGCTTATTCTGCTTTTCTGTCCATTTGCTGTGGGATTCAAAAATGCATTTGCTTTTAATTCTTTGTCAAAAGAAGAGAGTGAAAGATGCGGAAGCCATAGGCAGGACTACCCGAAATGTGTTGAAAATATGTCTGTGTGAAAGAGTAGGATCTATAAGAATAATTTGGGGTTTGTTTGTTTGTTTCAAATAAAACTTATTTTTCATTTAGATAGCAGGTGGTTTTGCTTTTAAGCTTTAACCAAAATTTTGAGTTCCATACTTTATTTCAGTTAGGAGCAAAATTTAGTAATGAAGTCAAGTATCTCAGACGTGATCACAATTATTTATAAACAATGGACAGCGGGGTCTGAATAACAGAGAAATCAAAAGAGGTGTTTTTTTTTTTTTCCCCTCTTGTTTCTCAGGGCTCTGCACAAAGTAGGTCCTCAAACCTTTTCACTGTTCCTAGGGCACTCTGGAGCGTATCTTGTTGAAGGCTTTTGACAAAAGCTGTACATTCACTTTTTTGTCCATAAGCAGAAGTAATTTGGTCCAGACTGATGAGTGCATGTGGCAAGGGAGTATATGGGTAGAAGAAAATAGCTTAATTTACACAGAATATTTTGGGAGACCTGCAGACACCAAGTTACTGAGTCTGCGCTGGTTTAGCTCATTCCTCAATGCATTCCTTCTTTATCAAGAATTTGTCATCTGACACACACAGAGAAATGATAGGAATATTTCTGATCCTTGTTGTCAGAGGCACATAGTCTTAAAAAAAGTGGTCTCCTGGCTTTAAAACCAGTTCTTTTTCAATCTTAACTGACTCTTTTTGGCTTGTGAAGGAGCTCTTCACTGCCCTGTCTCCGTTGGAGGGAACAGAGGGGCTTGCAGCCGTGGTAAAGCTCCTAATGTGGACAAACTTACAGCTGGTGGAAGAGACTATGGGGCAGGCAGAGAGGACACAATCCACTCTATTTTGACTGTAACTGAATCTTTCAGGGCACAGCCTGACACAAATACATCAGAATGAGTGTCCGAGTTGAAGACAGTCTCCTCCAAAACTAAACACAGCTTTTAGGACATGGCTGGAAATTAAATGGGCCCATTTAAGGTCCTCAGAAAATCTCTTGCCAGAGGAAAACCACCTGCTGCTGAGGGAAATGTAATTCCCTCCAGTTTTTTCCTGTGCCTTTGCTGGCTGCCCGAGACTGATAAATCTGGACCCATGCACAAAATGCAGGGAAACTGAAGAAGACATGGAAATGTATCTAAGGACCTCAGCAGGGAGAGGTACGGCCTTTTCCCAGCCACACTTTACCACAAGCTGTATCTAATTTGCTATTCACAGTCACCCTTGAAGTAGCTTTTGAATGTTAGCTTTTCTTCCTTTCCTCTGAGTGTGTATAGCTCAGATTAGCTGAGATTGCTATTTCTCCCTTCAATGCCCAGTATGGTCAGGCATTTTTTTCAGATAAAATCTTAACTTTTAATTCCTGGTGATGTGAAGAGAGGTAAGATTTTATTTTTTCATTTTTAAGATGAATAATAAAAATGTTATTTTCGTCATGATTTATTATAAAATTAGCTCTTCCCTCTTCCTTTAATAAGGGAGAAACAACAAAGATGTTTCAAACAGAAAAATACAGAATCTTTGATCTTCTGGTGCACTTAGTTTCTTTGCTTATAGGGACAAGTCAATAGTTCTCCAATGTTGGCTATCTAATTTGGCAGCACTCTAAATAAAAACAACGATAAATACTGGATCTCAAAATCCGTTCTTCTGTAGCAAGCCACAGCTGAAGTAAACTGATGCCTGTTCTTTAGAAGACAGAAGAAGATGAGCAACACATTATTATGTAAGGCATGTTGTGTTTAGAGCTATTACTTAAAAATCTGGCAAAATGCTAATACAGATGCTGTTATACATTGTCTAGCACCCCTTATATCAGAGGCAGGATGCACTGTCATCTCTATCAATCCTAAAATCACTTGTTTGGAAAGGAAGAGTTGTTTCTTGTTTTGTTTTAGCTGAGAGATTGTCTAATGAAACAGTTAAATACTGAAGAAAGGCTGTATGTGTGTGCATGAGAAAGATCTTGATGGAAAAAGAAACAGAAAAAAAAATTACCAATCAGGTTGATAAATATGAATGCAGAAAGAATAAAGATTGATTGTACTAAAGCAAAGAATGTATTGGATTTTGGAAATCCTTCGTTATCTGGTGTGCTGGCAGTGGCACCAAGCATTCCTGTATTCCTAAAAATAAATTAAGTGTTCTGGAAAATAGAGAGTAGTAAAAATTGTGCTTGTAGTATGCTTAACTCCTTAATGTACAACAATGAACATAACGATGTACCCCTGTCCTCTATCTCACATATGAGCCTGGCTGGCTAGCTAGCTAGCTGAAAGAGTAAATAAGAACCATTGTTTCCCATTTGAAGCACATTGATCTATCATGAGTGGAATACAACTTTGTGAAGAAAATAAGTTGGTTAAAAAACAGCTATTGTGCATTTCTTTTGTAATAGGCAGAATAACCTTTACAGCATCCTATGATTCATTAGTGAATATGTCAAGAAGCTGTAAATAACACTTGAAGCTTGCTTTTTGGTCTCTTAATTAAACTAACAGTGAAAGTCTTATCTCTTGAGGCATATGCTACTGCCCTGAATATTTTAAGCAATATTTCATTTCTTGCAGTTTTCACTTTAAAAATGAAGGCGAATTAAACAAGTAATAATGTTCTGTTCAAACTCAAAATTACCAGATTAAACATCTTTAATATAACTAATTTGTTTGATCTATACCCAAGGATCAGGCCTTTCTGATTTTTATAGGGCATAGGTTGTTTCATAGTAATGATACATGCAGTCCCATCTACAGTTGTTTAGTAGCTCCAGTTATACAGTAAAATGAGATTTTGGCCCTTTTTGAAATAATGAAGTTGCAGTTACATTTTGATCTAAATTTCAACATCTCTTTTCCCCTAAGGAGAGGCTTATATGACTCAATGATTTAAGAGAAGTCCTTAGTTTTCTGTTTCTCTTGCACTCAAATAGACAGAGATCCCTATTTCACCACCTGCTGAAAGGTGGCAAAACTTCTTCAGCCATTGCATAAACGAAAATTCATTCTCTAAACTTCTGTATTTCAGAAACATATGCATCAAGGCTTAGAGAGCAGCAACAAGTGTTTCCATTGCCTTTAGGCTCTAGTCCCTGTTTTGATTGTATAATGTAGTGAGAAGATGCCAAAGGTAAGGCATAAGTGGAAAAATAAACACTGCACTTTTACATTGCTTTGCTTCAAACACATGACAAATACGGCAACAGTATTTTCCACCAGAAGGTGCCTTTGGCACCAACTGGACTGTTTGTCCAGTAGCTTCCATCAGCTACTATTTACCTACTTTGCTTTCAGTTGCAAAATACTCTTCTGTCTAGGATGAAGTTCCACTCTACTTTTCTGTTTGCACGGCAAAGGATTACCATACTCCTGGCTAAATTCTTTTGTTACTTTTGAGTCATATATTTGACATGTTACCCATCCTCTGTGACACCTCATGCAGCTTAGGATGACTTTCATTGCTGTTTTGTATTTCATAAGTCAAAGATGTAATACTACTAACTGCTCTTCACGTGACTAATCATTGTAAGCCATACAAACATGATTACTAGTATGCAGAATTCCTCCTTCCATTCCTCCATTTACTTCCACCTTCCATTCTTGATTCCAACATGTTCTCCCTCATTTATGTATCAAGTATTTCAAAATTCCAATATTCAAATGTTTAGTGTATACACAAGATGGGAAGGGAATCTAAGGAAGGTTTTCCTAACTGAATTTATCTCCCATCTCCTTACAAACACAATATTACCTGGATTACCTATTAATTTTTTTTAACTGACTTGAAAATTCCAGCCTGAACACTTTGACTGTAAACAAGAGCTCATTTGAGGAAATGGGAAGACATCAAACAGGAATCAGGACCTTGGATCAAGTCCTTGCTAGGTGATAATCTTATTTTTTTCTCAGTAACAAACTCAGTTGTGCCTATCCACAAACTTTAAACTTGAGCCAGTGAGTACTCTGTTAAAGGGATCAGACCATGACTTAAATCCTTAACCTGCCCCATCTGTACACAGATCACTTCACAGTCGCCATAAGAAAGTAAGGAGCTACTTTAAATCTCATAGATTCCATGCAATAACCACGGTCTGCTCCATGGTGTCAGGAAGCAGTCAAATCACTTCTGCAAATAACCATCTAGGGTCAGATTTTGCTGTGCCCTGCTTAAAGGTGCAATGCCTTCCTTTTATACCCTCACTGTACAAGCAGAAATATGGTTCCTTTGTGCAAATTTGTCCTCATTTAATCATAACAGTAGCAAGACTCTTTCCTCTAATGTTTCCTAAAGAAGCTAACAACCTTTTCACTTTTGCCTTTCTTTTTCACATCTATTGTGTGTTAACACAGCTACCCAGTTTATCATGGAAAGACAATAAAATATGAGAAAAGTTTCAAAATATTTATTTTGAGTTCAGACAAAGAGTTACCATCAATACATAACAATAATAATAGACTTAAAGGTAAGGTGAAAGCAGTAAAAAATTAGAAGGCATACAAGAGTCCATAACGTGAAAATTTTGAAGTCTCAACTTTTCATAAAAGAGGGAAAGGATATCATGATAGACATTATTAAGACATTTTGTGAAGAGTGGAAGGTCATTGCATGCTATGAAATAATCTGTCCTGAGCGTACAGCTAAGCTATCTATTCTTACGGAGCAAATTGCAAGAGACAGGAGAGTAGGCAACATTTATTTGCCAAAATTTGAAATCTTAATTTCTTCTAATTTGTGAAATGTTTATAAATTCTAATTGGAAAAAGTTTTGTCTCATGAAGACCGAAGAATCATACATCTATTTGATTGATTATGTGTTGGTCATTTTCATGGTACCCGAGTTTTCTAAGCATTACAGAGTTCATTTTCACAATGCTTCTGCAAAGTATTTCAGTTTTACAGGTGGAAGATAGAGCCTCTCAAGCTGAAGGAGTGGAGTTTTAGAAATTTGTCTCATACTGTCCAATGGGGAAGACAAGACTTGGAGTTTTAGCACTTGTAAGCTAGAAAATCCAATTCCATTTACCCTGGAAGAGCAAAGGTCTGAACTGACACTAATTAATGACTTGAAACTCACAGTGCAGAAAACACAGTTTTAAAGATGTTATGCTTTTTTAAAGACATTATGGCTTTTTTGCACCTGCTCAGGGAACAATCTGATAGGCACCAGTGCCAACAGTTGATTCACACGGAAGTGAATTCCTATTTCTCCCTTCCAAGGTGTGAAACAGGTCTCCACCAGTGCAGTTTCTAGATGCTGAAGACCTGTGAAATGCTGCATGTAGAATCATGTCTCTGCATTTGAGATGTATATGGGAGTAATACTTGGGACTCCAAGCATTATTGAACAGTTTTTCTGCAGGACAGTGTGCGAGCAGAAGCCAGGAAACTGAAGTTCTAGAGTCTCAGTCAGTGAATTTACTATGGAAATTTGGACAAGTCACCTAAGAAACCAGCCCCTATTTCCTTATCAGTAAGGGGTACGTATGCACTTTGTAAAAACAAAAGAACACAAAACCAAAACAAAAGAACTGTCTGATAAAAAGCAATTGATATAGAAAATCTATGTAGTGTAGCCTATATGCACAACTACAGGTAAAGGGCAATCAAGAAAGCACATATTCATTTACCTAAACATAGAAGATGCAGCCAAAGTGTCCCATGTACCAAAGAGCCTTAAAAAACCCAAACCCAATATCAAAAACCAAAAAAACCCCACCCAATCTCAGAAAAAAGGTTCTTGTTCAACAGTAAGCTCCTCTAGCCTTTTCTAAGTTATTTCTAAAAAAAGGTACAATTTACAATTGTATTCACATACTACAAGAACAGACTGAAAAATAAGTTCCATAAGAACAGAGCGACTTTTCCTGGTTTCTATATGTATGTAGTAGAAGGATTAGAAAGTTAAATCTGAAATACATTCAGCTTAAACCCCATTGACACTTAATTTACCGTCTGTGTTCACCATCACAGCAAGAACTGCACGAGCTTGTGTGGGCATCAGTACCTAAAATTATAACACAAACTTGTTTTGTAATTTAACTAGTAAATCTATTTTACATCTAAAAGTGTTATTTAGGTTTTCATTGCCTTTAATTCATTAACCTTGTGCATCTCACCTCTCTCAAATCATACTCATTGGAACTATATCTGTTTTCCATTTTTAATACTGCCATCAGTGGATAACAGTAGTGAAAAAACCCNTTATTTGATGGCAAAGGAGTTACTAAGCTGATGTATTACATGCTGTACCTAAACATATATTACCATCACTGTATCATTTTAATACAGCAGTCTATACAGCAGAGGAGGTGAAGAATGAGCTATAAAACATTTAAAGAACTTTCACTTGACGAAAGCAGGAGTATATCTGGCAATGACCATATTTCGTCTCTAGACACCTACATCTATCAAGGACAAGACAAGTCATAGGACAAAGATGCAAAAGAAAGTGAAGCAAGTGAAGCAAACCTAATTAGCAGTAATAGGGTATTAAATCTATACTATATCACTGACTCCTTGTATCCATCTAAAGGTGGTAATCAGGGATTACTCCAGTCGTATCATGTAATGTCTAGCCCATAGAACCTTTCTAAATCTGCAGTACAATGAAGTTCTTTTTATTAATGATAATTAGGTGTTAAATATATCACCTGATGTAACAAATGCTGCAGAGTTACTTGGAAAAAAGGAAATACAGACAGATAAAGTTTTTAGATAAAAATCTCACTTTTGTCTGGCCTGTTTTCTTAAATGACAGAAGTCAAAAGGACTATTTCTTGTGGTTTATCCGTGAAAGTTTATGATATCTTCAAATGGTACAGCTGCAAGCCTGTATTACTTTTAAAACATGCTGCAAATGGTTAAAATACACATTTTTGAAAGACAGCAGTGATTTTTTCCTAGCTGCTTTATTCTAGTAGCCAAAACCCATTATCGGCTGAGTATTTGTGAATACAGCTAAGAATACAAGTAGAAGGACATAACACAGGACATGACATTCAAATGGGGTGGCTGCGGTTCTCTGTAATTGTCCACTTTCTGAAAATTAGAAAGCCATAACAAACTGTTGACTTTCTAAAATGAAAAATAAGAAGAGTGGGTACACTTCTCAGTGCTGTGGTTTGCTGAAATCCTATGGCATCTAGTAACAGAAATACACAGAGCACGAGACAAACAAGCAAACAAGCCCCCAAGCATGAAAACTTAGACATTAAATCCCAGATAATATGCATACTTCAGTAACTACTTTTGTGCAATAATGGATCCAAGAATATGGTGAAATTAATGTTTACAGATTTTTTTTTTTTAAGCTTTAAGGAAACAAGAACATATGAAAAAGTGAAATGATCTAAAAAGTAGAGTTTGGTCTTGGAAAAGTAATGCATTTTGTCATGGCTAAGTAGAAAAATGTAGACCAAGTTAGTGGTTTTGGCATGAACTCATGGCTTTATTTTGATTTTTTTTTCGGATCTGAAAGGGGGAGAAACTTGTTCGTCATCACCATGATGACAGGTAAGCACTCAAACTGCTTGCCCAGAGAGGTTGTGCAGTCTCCAGGAGGTTTTCAAGACCTGACTGGATAAACCTCTGAGCAATTTGGCCTGACCGCATATCTGACCCTGCTTTGAGTAAGAGGTCAGACTGGATGACGTCCT
>WAAD01026217.1:1506-12901 GCA_013389945.1 Fregata magnificens
CTGCTCAAAAAGAAAGCTGAGCTGAGATATTCTGATCATCATCTTCCAGTTATTCCTAATTTTCTCAAATCAAGAAAATTCCTTTGAGATGCTTTAATCTAGCAGGTAGAAGCAATAAAGGATTCAATGGCTGGACAAATTCAAGTAGGAAATAGGGCCCAAATCTGTAACAGTGACTGCATGTACAATTTACCAAAGTTCTGTATCACCTGAAATCATTAAATCGGGGTGATCTTTCTAAAGCAAAGCCTATAATTAATCTATAAATCTCTATTGTTTTTATTATGCTATTGATCTAATAATACAATTACAGTGCTTCTATTTGGTCTTATAGGACCAATTTTTCTTGTACTTTTTCCATTTTTAAGCAGGAAGTAAAAGTTGCTTTGTTTTTAATGTACGCCAAGTTGGTTTGGCATGTTACATATGACGTCTTGTGGCAATGCTTTTTGGGATTTGTGGTTCCAGTGAGTGATTTATGGAATAAAATAGTAGAGTGTATTTTTTATTACTACTTTCATTCATGATTTTGACTAACTCACTGTGACTGGAACTCCCTTTAATCTTTGTGTATTGAGAAGTCTGATTTGCTGGTTTCAGTCCTTCCTGCCCACTTTCTCCCACCCCATCCCCAGTGAAATTGTTTTAGAGAACATAGGAGAGCTTAGTTATATAGGCTTTTTTATGACATTAACACAGGTTGGACTGAAATAATTTGCATGTAGCAATGCATTTTACCCTGCTGAGAATGGTTTTGAGTTACTGCTGTTGGAGATATTCCATCCTGAAGGATATGCAAAATTGTATCTTCAGATTAACTAAAGAGAAACACTAGGAGTATCTTTGAAATCACATGGCTCTGCTAGTCTTGATAACAGGAAGCAGGATTTTTCACAGAGGAAACAAAGCTGGGGGAATGGCATACATATTTCCTCTATGAATTCCTTCCAGTTTAAGTTGCAGGAAAATATACATGAGTAAGCATAGAAGGTCTGTGTTTGAAATCCTCACATGAATGTATTACCATTCTGAAAATTCCTCCCTTCCATCTACTCTGGTTGTGCTATGCACATTGGTGGGAATCTTGAGTGTGTCTGTAGATACTAGCAAGACAGTAGTGATATAAAACTGGTGTAACAGGCTGAGACGGGGGAAATTGGAATTAAATACCTGGGTCAGTACAGCGTCCTGTTTGATTCATGAAACACTACAGTCTACAGTCTTTTTACTTCCTTAGTTTTGTTAAGGGCTGATTTTAATTAACAAATTTAGCAATTATATAAACTGAAATGATGCATACAGAGAAAACACCAGTGTTCTCAGTTCATGGGAGCGTTCTCTGTATTACTTGCAGAATTGGAGCTCATTATGTTGTTTACCTCTGGAAATCATCCTTTCTGTATTCCTTTTTCTCAAGCGGCAGCTTCTCTATAACTGTGTTGCCTGGAGTATTAAGATATGAAAAGGTAATCCTGTAACAGTTGGGATTCAGTAGCTACACAGAAAAAGGAGAAAAAAAAAAAAATCCTACTACGCTCAGAGAAAAGCCCAACCCTATAATTAAGATAACACTTCATTTGACAGCTGAAGAGGAGCCAGACCTTCAGTCATTTTGGAGCTGGTATATTTCCACCAATTATCTTAAATCTCTTCAGTCGCCAGATATTGTTGCTCTTCTGCTGTCTGGCAGGACAACAGTGATGCTGATCTATGATCCAACCAAATAGCAGTGTAACTGGTACATTCTCAATCCACCAGAATTAACCACTAGTGCATATTTTAAGAGAAATATCTTAAAAAGTTATAAAATCTGTATTGTATTCATGCTATAAGTGCATACTTTGAGTTTTCCAACTTGGAGACCAAGGTCTTCTGACCAAATTCTCAATTTATGCTGAATTTTTACATATTGCTGCCATTTATTCTTGAACATACAAGACCAGGTATATCACACTTGGAAAATTGTTTTGAGTAGAAATCTTACAGATTTTTCTGCAGCTGAAATAGTATTCTTGTAACCTGGATATGTGCTTCACAACTGTTGGTGGTTCTTAAGTAAGCTTCTGTCCCAGGATATGAATTTCCCTATAACAGCTCTTAGATTTGCTGATGTTAACACTCAGCCCTCTTAAAAAAAAAAAATAAAAAATCCTCAATTCCTCCCTCTTAAGAGCAAGGAAATCTCCCAGGAAATAAACCTCTGCTTGTCACCCAGGGTGGTACTGGTGAGAGAAAGAGCGTGGAAGGGAGACTGAGAGCCCTCCAAGTGCTTTGGTGAAATTCCATTGTATATAACAAACTTTCACTTCTAAATACTCTCATAGTGTTTGGTTTTGTTGCTTGATACATATTTTCGTGAGAAATTGTTCAGGTACATCTTTAAAATTGATGTGATAAAGCTTCGTAAATATAATCAGTGTCAAATGTTTTCTGTAATGGATTACAAACTGATTTCACTGTCCAGTGTTCTCCTTTCTTTGCTAGTAACTAATATGACACATAAGCAGTGAGCTAGTTGGCTGTTTTCCTTACTGTGAATCATAAATATGAAGTCCTTAAAAGAAGCACGTTTTGTGCTAATTTGTGAAGTTGTTTTCTAGAGGAAAATGAAGTGCATGTTTTTAAGCAACATAACAATAAAAGTAGATGGAAATTTTATTATCTGCGGATTTGTAAAGGGAGCCCTGTGTGGGAGCCTAGTACAATTTCATGTAAAAGCACAGTGTTTTGATTTTTTTTATTTAAATGAAAGGGTTTGATATCCCCAGAAGAAAGCACTTCATTATGGCATTGTCCTTTACAGTCAAATAACTCCTCTCATCTAGGGTTTGTGTATTTAGATAGTGTACTCTGATTTTTTTTTTTTTTTGATTGATTTTGGAGACATTGGGTCATTCTCTTGATAATAAGTGTTCTTACAAAGAAAAACTGAAAGCATCTTATTTTAAAACTTGGTTTTTAAATATATGAATCATAATCTTCTTATGGCTGGATGCAGAGAAAGTTGAGGTTGGTGTCATTGGGAATAAATACAGAGCTAAACCGTGTATGGAGAGACTTGTTGCTTCAATGTACGATTGTGTTGTCCTTTCCTGCATCCTTATTTGGAGTGGCATTGCCTTTCAAGCTAAATACATAAAGTAGCACTCACTATAAAAACAAGTTTTCACAGCTCTGCTTTAGGGTACTGGAAGGTTTATTTATATGTTATATCTCAAAATCTTACATCTGAGGCTGGAGCCCTGCCATCTGTGTTTAACTGCGCATTAAGGAGACTGCTGCCAATGCAAATGTACAAGATGACAAGTAAGATAAATTGGAAATTATCTGCAAGAAATAAGGTAGAAACACATCTCTGATATAACTAGAGCCTTGGATTAAAGGAGTGTGTTAAGTTTCCATTAATTATATGCTTGTTCTTTACTATTTCCCTACTTCGAACCCTCTGTAGTTCTCAAAGGATGTTTTCCCACATCCCCTTCCCCCAGCCAAGTAATTGCCAAATAAATGGAGCTTTGTGCTATTTTGGAGAGTTAGTTCACAGATTGAGCAGTGAAAAAAATACCTTCTAGGATTGGACATATCCTGATAGGCAGAGAAGATAAATAGTATGGTTTTGCATCACTCTGAAGGTCAGGATCAACTGCATTCAAGTCAAAGAGATTGTGGCTGAGACACTGTAAGGACTTGCGCTCTGCAGAGATGCCAACGCATTGCAAGTCTGTTAGTTTTAACTCTACAAGAACATACAGGCCTCTCATTTCAATGAAACATGCAGAACGTGGTGTCATCCTATCATCCGGCTGAAGCATGAATCATGGTTTGCATGCATGTCTGAGCACTGTTTGTCATGAGATTCTGGTGGGACATTGATGGCTAATGAAGTTTGAAAAAGCACTGGGGTTAGACATTTTCCAGGGCAGGGTCATAGCATTTCACTGGGGAGATTTGCAGTGCATTAATACGTGCGTATATCGACTAGGATGGCATATGCTTGTTTTAGATTCCTGTTCAAAATGTGAAGTGCAGAAATGCTTTAAGAAGTTTAAATCCATTCTGCATATTCTCTACCATATGGTAACTATTTTTATGGCTTGTTTCTATTTTTTTAGTATTTACAGCAAAACCTCTGTGGCTGCGGGTGGAAACATCCTAAGTTAATAAAACTGATATAGGAAACAGGACACAAAAAGGCCACTAGCTTAATCTGGCAGAAGCTGTTTAAACAGAATGTGAAGTTACCAGTCATAGTCGTATGATTTTTGTGTCAAATAAAATTTTAGTACACACACAGTTATGGCAGTTAATTCTGTGTATTCACAAAATAAGGTGACCTGAGAAATCAAACAAAACATGGTTTATGATTTCCAACAGTGTTGGTATTTTTAGTATACATTAATTGTTCCTTGATTTCTTCCTCACAGTTGAGAGAAATTGGCTGGTAGAAACCAAGGAGGAAGAAATAGTCTGATAGCTTAAAGAAAAATAACCCAGTGATGAGCAATGGAACGTGTAGCATAGAAAAATGAATAGTTTAAAGAAGTTCTGCACATTGATGGGTTTGAAATTAACTATAGCAACATATCAAACTGCTAGATAGTGGTATTGTCAGAGGACAGTAAATGTAGGCATTGGGAAAGGAAGAAACGCTTTGAGCTTAAAATGATCCACTCGTATTTGAACGAAAATTATTAACATTTTCTGGGTGGGAGGGAGATGGGAAAAGACTTTTTAGTTTTGCCTGCAGATCAATTTTTCAAACGAGAAAGGGCAAGTTTCGTTAGAAATTATCTCCCTGTGTTTCTGAAGATGAGGTACAGGAAAAGGCAATTTCTGGTTGACATTCATTTGGGTTTGCTTTTCTTATATGTGCAGCAGTCACCTAAGCAGAGTTCTGGGAACGTGTATGGAAAATATATTAGTTTGTAACACCCGTGCATTGAATTACTGCATGACCTCTCCTTTACTTTTCCTGCTCTGCTGCAAAAGATATTGAACATCTGAGGATTTCTTTTCCCCCCCAAATTTACATGTCAATAAAACAGTATTATACACAGAGGAGCAACTAAGGAACACAGAAGTTAATTAATCTTAAGATTACACAGGACTGAAATGTAATTTTAGAAACTGCTCTGAGTTTCCTGGGTAATTCTATTATCCTGGGAAGAACAAAGAAGTCCTAGTACTTTTCTGCTTTAGCATCTGATATCAGTGAGGAATAAGTTGTTTCCTCTCTTTGAGCAGCTAATTCCCAGCCATACAGTCAAGCTGGCTCTTGGCAAAGAGCTGTGCTGCCACTATTCCACACTGCCTGCTCTTAGTGAAAAGGCACAGAGTAGTATTACTTATTTTCCTTCCTGCAATGATCAGGGCAGCAGCCATGGCATCTCAGGGGCGACCTTTCTGTGCCGGGAAGCAGAAGTGAGGTTTACGCGGCATGGTGAACCCCTGCTGTGTTCCTGATGTGCCATGTGGGATATGTAGTGTCCAAAGGCCAGGACCATGGGAACACTTTAAATACCTCCTCGTCCACATTACAGACAGTGGGATCTTCATTCCTATGTAAATGAATAATGACAGTGATACCTGCTTAGGCAAAGTGGACTCTACCATTGGTGCATACAGAGAAGCTGCTCTAGTGGGTGATTCAGAATAGGATCTTAATTTGTGCCTCCCGGTTGCCCGCAGGAAGGACTGGACTCCTAGATTTAGTTCCTTAAACTTGCATGGTAGAAAATAAAAAGTTGCATTGTTCCTCCCCAGGAACAGAATGTGAGTCTCAGCAAATATAATTGCTTGCTCTGAGAGGTACAGTCCTATCAAGTCCATTGCATTAGCTTAACTGGTAGTGAATTTCAGGTGTACAACTTCTGTAAAAGGAATGACAGGAACACAAAGGCACAGCAAGCTTTTTTGAAAAAAATCTTTACTTTTTCTGTGTTGAATAAATGATGCCTCTTATTAAAAATAGTTGCCTGTGAAGAGTCTTCACAGGCAGGTGATGGTGAACAGGGACAAGAGATGAAGACTTTTTGCCAACTTGTTAGAAGCAAGCACACTAATGATAAACTGTGATTTTTTTTTTTTTTAAAACTACATCTTTTAAAGGAAGAAAGGTAACCAAAAGCACAGGCTTGTCATGTGGGAGGAGGTGTTGTCTTTTAGCTGGGAACTCTTATTTCCAAGGCCGTACATCAAGGGAGTTTTCACTTCAAAGCTGTCTACACTGAGGAATAGTAACATCTAATGAAACTGCTAGTTAAAACCTCAACTATCACATCGTAAGTGAGTTGGTATAATAGTGCCTGCAACTGTTGCACATCCTCTTTGATTTATTTCACTTTTGATCTTTACCTCCTGCTGGACCAGCATAGATTTGTTCACCCTGTCTCTTGCTGAGATGTTTTTAAATTAACCAATTTACCAAACAAAAATACTTTAACAATCTATGCTTATCTTTACGTGATCATTATTTGGGCTCAATAAGAAAGGACATGGATAATAACTGATCAGCTATCCAGAAAAAAATGGGCCTCACACAGAAGAAAGATCAAGGCTACATTTTTAAATAAAACAAATTTCTGTCATTTCAAGATTGCAATTTATTATGCGGCATGCTGGCTGTGCTACAGATTTGTCTGTACTTTACTTAAAGACGAGACAGCGTATGTTGTTCTTATTTTAACACAGTTGCTTCTCTTGGGCAAATAGTATTTTGAAATGTTGTTTTCTAGGTTTGAAAATAGATTTTATAAGTATAAATTTGAAAGTGATTGTATGTTTCAAGCTTGCTGAAGATTGGGTTTGAACATCCAAAATAAGGATATCTTCCATATTGGCACCTGTATTTCTTCTTAACCAAGTATTGTATCGGCTCAGTTTATCGTATCAAACAATATATGGGAGTGGGCAGAAACCTGTATGGGCTTCCTGGTTAGAAATAAGAGAAAAAATCCAAAGTTGTCCTGATGATATGAAGAATCTACAGGTTTATGTCACTAGTTATTGAGAAAATAAATATAGTTTTATATCTTTGGAAACGAAGTGAATGGTGGAACATTTACTGTTTTGTATGCCGCAAAATAATATCTCTAACCAACTCTTATAGAATGTCCTTCTAAATGATTTTTTTTTTAGATTTTCTTCCACTGGGAAGCAGAGGCACTCTGACAATCATTTTTACTCCTGTTTTGGTAAATCTGGAGGAATATCCTCTTCCACAGTGCACGCGTGTGTGTGCATGTGTGTGTGAATGATGAAAGGAAGACTTATCTCCACAGTGGTAAACTCCTAGGTCTTTGCTCCTAAGACCAGCTGGTTTTTACCACAAGAAGATATTTGTCTTCTTGAGGAAAACGAGGCTTAGATTAGATTCTTGAATACTGACTTCCAAAGAGAGTAATATATATGCTTTTGCAGTATTTGTTAGTTTAACAGGAGTTAGTATTCTGTTAAAAAGAAGTAATGTGAGTCAGTAGTAGAACAGAAGACAGAGAGTATTTTAATTGTAATTATTTTCACTAATCTTCCAAGCACTGAACTTACTGTATTCCCAGAGAGTTTGTGACACTTCTGTTTCCTTTCTCTCATTCTCACATTGTCATCCCTAGTAAAATGCATTTATTTGAGTTTTCTTAATAAAAAAAAGGAAAAAAAAAAACCCCAAAACAACCAACCCCTTGAGAATGAAAGCTGGTTTTGCAGAGCTTTTAGAATTACACTGGTAGTCTTTATGTAAATCACATATGTTATCCATTTAGTGGATTAACATAACAATACAGAAAATCCTCCAGGGTGCTGGTATATTATGAACACACCTGCCATCTGAGACAGTCAGTAGATACAGAAATGAGTTTGGTTTATGGAGTGGTACACGGAAGATTAGCAGAGACCTACCAGTTGAACGCAATGCGACGTGTTTTACTCTGTTTGCCTTTATAAATCTTCAGGTGATTACAGAAGAATTTCTCACAGTCATAAGATACCAGCTTGTTCTATACTGGGCTGCCTGTTTAGGAAGGTAGCAGATGGAATGCTTAAGCAGCCAAATCTCAGCCCAGGCGGGGGCTCAATCTGCCCCCAGCTAGGGGGAAGATTTTTATTTTCTTAGGATATTGGGCAAAGGGCTGCTAAGATGATTAAGGGACGGGAGCACCTCACATAGAAGGAAAGGCGGAGAGAGCTGGGACTGTTTATCCTGCAGAAGTGAAGGCTCAAGGGGATCTCATGGATATGTGGAAATATCTGAATGGAGGGTGTAAAGAAAATGGAGCAGACTCTTTGCAGTGGTGTCCAGTGACAGGACAAGAGGCAATGGGCACAAACTGGAAAACAGGAACATCAAGAATTATTTTTTTTTCACTCGGGATGACTGAGCACTGAAGACTACTTAAAACAATGCGTTTAAAATGTCATTGTGAGAATAAAGTACAGGCAGTGAGGCAATGGTCCACTAGCAACTTTTTTGATACTTTTCAGTTTCCCTTATCCAGGGAACTCCACTTCTCTGCCGTGTGTAGGCAGGATGAGATTATCCAACCTGACTCAGGAACCATGTGGTCAGTTTACCACAGGAGGCATGTAGCTTCATCTGCCCGCTGATTAAGCAGACCTCTTAGCAGGGCTGATCAGACTGTGAAGAGAGCTCAGTTCATGTATCTACACTGCAAGATTCAGTCAAGATTCCCCTAATTTAAATAAGCTGGAGCAGGTGCTTAGGTGTTGCAGATTGGGATAACATTCACGGGATTCAGTGGTTGGTCTTTCATTTAGGTGTAGATTTGAACACTGCACTGTTACAGTAGGTCTGGTCCAGTCCAGTGAAAATGGATTAAAAAAAAGCTTCTCAACAACTTGAGAATTTGATATGACAATAACTGTTGTCTATACAACAATCTGAGAAATGAGTTAGCAATTTGAGAGCTAACCATTATGTAGTTATAACAGGAATTGTTTAAACTATGTAGGGATATGTTTAGGTAAGTGAAAGGATTTCTTTAGAAATACCAGCTACTTGATCTGTTTCACTATTGAGTCATTTTTCAGTTTGAAAAAACTTACCCTCTTTTTCCATAAGTATGTATTGTTTCAGAAACAGATTAAAGGGAGTCGGTTCGTTGACTATAAACACCTCATTTATTTGAAGTAATTATGTGAAAAATTTCTTCCAGGAAGAATATTTGATATAAAATGAGTCAGTAGTATGTCCTAATATTTCTGCATAAATGAGGCTTTGTCTCAATAATTTAGAGCCTGTAAAGCCATAATCTTAATAAACTTTACAAATTACTTTGCTAGTGACTGTTGAACTGGAAGTGTTATCCACTCTAGAGGGAAATAATTGTTTTCATACTTGTTTATTTCTGAATATCACAGTAATTGTAAGGTATTCTTTTTGATGTAATCCATTATACAGTTGTATTTAATAAGAGACATGAGCCATTTTGTGTTATAATTTAATAACTTTGGAAACCAGATATTCAGTCATCAAACATTATTAAATGAATTCACTCAGAAACATTCAAATAATTACTAGAAAGAAATGAAAAATAGAGTGGGTTTATTCTTGTTTTTTGAAAGTTATTGCCCACTAAGCAAGGTTCTCTACTATTCCTGAATAGGAGCTTACTATTTGCATGGCCTATTGAAATAAATGAGCTCCCATGCCCTTTCAACAAATCACTTTGGCATTGGTGTAATATTAAGTTTATTAACAGGTCCTTTTAAATCACCGTGATAAAGTGCAACTTTCATTCTCTAGTTATGGGAGTACTGAAAAGCAGATCTGAATCATGATTCGGTCTCTTTTGCCTTTTCTTCCTACCCAGAGCTTTCTACTTGTCTATTGCCCTAACTTATTCCCTAGACCCAGACTGCAAAACCAACTAGCAACTCTGCTTCCCCTGTACATCCATCTGCAACTTTTACTTTCGTAGGCTTGTTTTCTAATTGACTGACTCTGGGAAGCTTTATGAACATAAGTCATGTTTAAAAAATGGGCTTAATTTTTTTAAAAATTATGATATAACTATGATTAACATATAAGTTTGTAAATGCAATTAATTGTTTTCCTAAATATGGCTAAGAATTCTATAACATAGTTAAGAGTCAATGAAGCATTTCCTAAGAGGATTTCAAAATGTGTAAATCAACTGTTTTGGTGTAAAGAGTGGTTTAAGGACAATTAGTAATTGGACATGTTTCTGGTGAGGCAGAAGGCATTCATATGAAGTCCTGTGTTTTTATTTTCATCAGTGATTTTTTGAGTAAGCGTACAAAGACTGCTTATTGAATTTGTCATTTAAAGATGGTAAGAATTAAAATTATATTGGTTACAGTACAGTGATACAGTTTTCTGAATTGTGTGCAGAGGAGAGACCATTCAGAAAGTCTTTTAGGTCTGTGCCTAGGATCTAAAAATACGGGAATAATCCATGGTATGGAATAGATTATTCTGAAAACCGATGAATCTGCAAAGTATTTCATGGTCATAGTATGCAAGGAATTCATTGTGCGTTAAACTGTAAGATGATGTGCTGGAAAGAAGTTGATGTAATTCTTATATAGGTAAATAGGGGAAGGGGAACTAAACCCAAAGTTTTTTGGAGAGAAAAGTTTCGCATTTTTTCCTCTGATGTTCCCACTTGTTAAGGATTTGATAGTAAGTAAAGAGCCACAAAAAATACTTGAAAAAAAAAGAACTTGCAGAGAGATTTTAAGATCTCAGTTTCTTAAGCTTAACAGAAAGCAGATTAAAATGAAGCTTTATTAAGGTGCATGAGAAATTTGATTGCTTAGCTCTAAAGGGCTCTTTAATCCTGCAAGGAAAGATGCATCCAAATGGGAAATTTGATTTTTTAAATAGCTTTGAGGGTGATAAACATTTGGAACAAACTAACAAAGGACAAAATGGATACTTCATTCCTTGTGGTATGTAAGACAAAACTGAATGCCTTTCCGGAGGATATCCTTAACCAAAGTTAAGCAATTAGGCTGACAGCAGATGTAGCTAAGCTTGTAATATTCTGGAATTCATTCAAAGTTCTAGGGGTTCCTGTGGATTTGAATTTGACAAGGCTATAAATTTCCACTGTAGTTCATGAAACCTCAACTCCTTCACAAGTACCCCGATTAGCAGAAACAAAGGGAAGAGATACCAGAAAGACAAGCAAGGATGGGACAGTGGAACAAAGGAAGATCTTAAGAATGTTATCTCTATCAGCACATGGAGATACTAAGAAAGCAATTTTGGAATTACATTGCACTGTTTAGAGTTTAACTGTAGCAGCTTCATGAAGAGAAAAACAACACTATCTAATCCAGCCTTTTGCCAGTGTAGTCTTGTTCTCCAAATTACTGCATGTTTTCTAGTCCTTTGTCTTGCTTTGTAATGGAT